>JAYESA010000012.1:71463022-71525522 GCA_036927795.1 Iris macrosiphon
GCTTTAGCATATATAGCTTCACATCTTTTCCGTGGTAGGAGACAATCAAGACGAAGTTCTTCAAGAACACCCAGCTAGAGGAGATTTGACCAACTCGTTGACTCATTTAAAAGAGTATACCAAAATACTCGTTCTCAAAGATGGAAGCTCATTCATCATGAGAATCTCCATTCCTCAGAATCCGAGGCTGGGGGTAGGAATCCCCCTGATTCTAAAACTGACAGTTTAGACTCTAACTACACAATTCTTTCTACCAATCCCTCTATCGTAAATAGGGATGTTAGATTTTACTCCATTAGTGATGAACAAGAAGCTTCTCCATCAAAAGCCACCGAATAATGCCTCAATTCATTAGAGGCCGTTCTCAAGGACATGCACACATAATGTAAAATATGCATCAAATGATGACAGTCCAACTTTCTGCTACACCAGCACCCTTTTAAGTGGATGCATTCATACCTGCACAGCCTACTCCTCGAACAACGCCTATGCAGGATAAAACAAATCTAGAACCGGTCATAAACCAAGAGTCAGTAGATCAACTCTTAATCCTCTCAATATTGGGGTGGATCTCCACCGGTGATGATTCTTTTTCAACCAGGATCTTATCAGTAAGCCGCACCACCCCGACCAGAAAATTCTCTCAAAGCTATCCGAGAGTTGCGTGCATAGGATAATATTTTAATGAACAAAGACTAAATCTACAAGCTAGGGGTGAAACAGCCTTATCCTCTGCATTGGAATAATGTTCCTTTCCTTCCTAAATACAAACCCTAATCGATAGTCTTGTTTGAAGGCAAGACATCACCAAGACAATATATCAATTATTTTAATATGATGATGGCTCATCTGCAGAAAGAGGATGCTCTCCTTACCAAATTATTCATGGGATGCTTGGCCGACATAGACTACGATTGGTATCGCAGTTTATCTGATAACTGCATATCCTCGTTTGATGACATGCAGTATCTTTTCCTCTTACAATTCTACGAGGGAGGCATGGATATGACGATGTCTTCACTCATCGATATCAAACAAAAGTAGAAGGAATCCGCTCGTGAATTCGTTGAGCATTTCAAGCAGGCAACTCTGAAGTTATCCTTCCAGTATTCCAGACTCTGCATTCATTAATACCTATAAAAAGGACCTACTGCCTATAGTAGGGCTCTGGATAGGTCTAACTCAATTTTAAGACTGGACGATGTTCATCATCAGGGTCGAAGCTGCTGAAAGCAACACAAAATGGCACGTAATTTGAGGTTACAAATGACCAATACAGAAAAGAAGCATCCCTCCAATAGTGTGAATAATCGTAATAGGAAAGAAAAATAGGCCATGGTGATAAATATGTCAAAGCATAACTCAAAATTCTACAGAGTCTCCCAGGCCTAAGGAAGAATATTCCTTTGATGAGAGAAAAATCCCCAATATTTTTGAATGCATGATAAAAATCAACAAGTTGCAATTGCCTGATGTCAAACGACTAAATAAGGCTGGTAAAATAGATGACCCGAAGTACTACTTGTACCACCAATATATACATCGCCTTACCAAGGCTTGTTATATCTTGAAAAGGATGATACAGCAGTTGATACATGCTAAAGCTATCATCCTTCATAATGAAGAGAAGACAATCACTGTCAATATGGTGTCTCTTCAATTCAATGACTTTCCAGCATAAGAAGTCCCGAACGACATTATCCCAATACCTCGAGCTACGATGGAAGTGGTAAATCTTTCGCCGCTTAGAAGTCAAATAGAGAAATTGGTGCCTTTTACCACAGATCATGGCAAGATTATGTAAATTCATCCTGACCTGCTGTCAGATTGGGACCAAGGAGCAGCATCTTCCAAATCAAAATCTAAGAAGGGTAAGAAGTATAAAACATGCAATATGATTTCTTCGGATCCTCATTCAGACAGAGATCAGGACCAACATCAGGAAGATGTATCTCTCTATATCAAACTTCAAAATTTGAATATTGCTTCCACCAAGCTCTACTCGCAAGCTTCGTTTGACACATCGACAATGGTCTATGATTGCCAGCGTTCCGTTATATAGGGCACAACAAATCTGTAGTGCTTATGAAGGTATTTCTACACAAATTCCTCCTTATTCTGTAACCATTAAAGCATCGACCTTGACTCAGGTGATTGAGGAGGATCGTCCCCAATTTTATCGATACAGCTAACAATTTGTACGCTTGATGCAAAATATAGGGTATGATTTTCATAAAGCTGAAGGTTTAAACTTTGGCAAAGGAAGACGTATTCCTCTACAACTTTAGGGACAGTCCAATAAATCCTATAGTGCATTGGGCTACGACGAGACCAGCCCACAGACTCGCACCAAAAAGGGGCATGATAAAAAGAAACTCAAGTCATGTAACATGGTACTTCGTTCTTCGATGCCCAAAGAAGAAGCCATGACTGGTACTAGGTCCAGCAAAGATTATCATAAAACTTATAAATTTGTCCCGAAATATATTCCTGACACTCTTCTAACTTTGCCAACTCCTGCTGCTCCAGTCACAACCAAACCTGGTCCTTCGAAGCCTACAATAGGAAAGAAAGAAAAGAAAAAGGAAGTATGCTTCGATAAATCTCTGAAGAAGAATGTACCCCAAGGACGTGAAAAGTCCTACAATTTTGACATATTGGCACAACTGGCCTATACCCCAGCCCGACTCTCCATATTCGAGTTGCTTCGTTTGTTAAAGGAGACTCGTGAAGCTTTGAACGAAGCTCTGATACATATAGCCTCATGCTTAGATCAACTCAAGACTCCTGATGAAGAGCCATTAGTGTGTCCTCAATGCCACAGCATGATCGAGAAGATTTCAAAGATCACCTTCATGCAAGATGATATGCTACTTAAAGTTAATCAGCATGACATGCCTCTGTATTATACCAGTTATATCGGATCTATTAAGGTGAACTGGATTCACATCGACCCTGGTTCTTCACTCAGCATCATTTCTAAAAGTCTACTAAGAGGATTGAAGATACTGATGCATAACCTATCTGCTACCAGTACTACCATCTAGGCTTCAATGCTAGAAGAAGTAAACCACTAGAAAAGATATGTCTAAAAATTTAGATAGACGATCTACGTACTGAAGTCACATGCTATGTGATTGACTCTGACGTATCCTAAAATGTTTTATTGGGACGGCCGTGCATACACGAGCATAAAATTGTACCCTCCACCCTACTTCAATGCTTTAAGTATGTGAATAGTAGATTAGAGGTCAAAACAAATATAGCTGACCTTAACCCTTTTAAAAGTGTCGAAGCCTATTTCGCTGACTATGTACTCTATACACCGGAGTGTATGAAAGAGGAAGCTAATCAAGCTAGAGATGAAGATAAAAATACTCCAAAATAAGAGCCTTTGATAATCCGAGTTAAGGGATGTACTACTCGTCCAACACCTTCGAAGCCTCTCGACATCGACCTACACAAGTCATCTCCATTGGTCATCAAACTTTGATGCAATGAACAACCAATAGTGGATAATTAGCCACTTACTATCGACCTTCTTCGTAAAAATTAATCAACATCAGTGAATCAACACTTAGTCATCAATCTTGCCAAGCCTCCTATCAAGGCTGAAGATTATGTCGACTATGTGGAAGATAAAGAAATCTTATATTTCATGAATAAAAAAGACTCTACTTCGCACAATATTAATATGGAACCATTTACTGAAAAATTCTTAGAGGCTCTTCACCTCTACGAACCTCTATCTATACCCGTGGGATCTTCATTCCATTATGGTTCATTATATGAACCATATGAGGAGGCATACTTCATAGTCCCAGTGAGACAGGAGAAGCAACGTCAGAATTTTTTTGGCAAAGCTAGAAACAAAAGAGTCGTACAGACTAATGGTTCTCACGAGAATATGGGAAAGATACAAACATATAATTACAGCCAACCAGCCAAGAATATTATACAAGGGATGGGCTAGAACTTAAAATCTGGCTTAGGACTAAATTATGGAAAAGGCAGAAGGACTCCTATACGTCACCTCTTCCTAAAGGTAAGCCAAAAATATACTACCAATGGACTGGTCGTGGTGTGGGATATGTTACACCACCAACAAGTCTTTAAAGCTCTGAATCAGAAGAAGGGACGCAGTCGCATTCCTCTGACTCATCATTATGGGATTCTGACGAAAGCATGGGTGACGTATTCAAACAAGCTTTCTTTGTAAATATGGTGTCAACTGCCCCAGATGATAAAGACATTGGAGATATGATAATGATACCTATCAAAGGCAAATTTCTTAAGAAGTATTATGTCTAAGCACGACATATTCTTCTCTATCTTTAGCAGATTAAAATTAGATGTACATCAGATACAATTTTTTAATCTCCAGCAACTCGTAGCCTACACGGCCTCTCGAACTATTACCTATATTCATTTTTTGAATAAAATAGGTAATGGGTTCTCAAAGTTCTCCAACGGGACAATATTCAGATCCAACGAAATACTCTCGTTGAGATCATCTAAATGATTCTCTCCAACAAAATATTACATTCTTAAAGCCCAGTTATTTTAAGGATACCCTATTCCTGATCCCTAGTTGGGTCAGGAATAATCTCACGGGTTTATTCACCAGTCAATAAGTGTAATGTGATTCATGTCCATATTACCTCTGAATCATATCCCATTTTTATCCCCTAAAGAGAATATAATAGTTTGCCCCTGAACTACTCTTTCTTCTCTTTCCCAGTGGAGTAAACTAGTGAACTATCACTTCCATATCACCTCTGATAGTATTGCATCCTTTAAAATTTATCATTTGTACTCAGAATGAGTATGCCTTGGGTGATACATCTACCAAACTCCCCCCTTAAAGTTATTTTATCATGTCCATAATACCTATGAGCAGATATATATTCAATGGATCTCGATTTGAAAGTATCACTAAGGTGAAACAAAATTTCTTTATTGATAGAAAAATGAGGAAAAAGACAATACAAATGCTTAAGAAGAGGATGGGTCAGAATCTTCCGTGTTGTTCATAAACATCATAAGAGCATGCAAAATACAGACATCCGACGATGCAAGAAGTTGACGTAAGACGTCTGTTTTGGTTGATTCTTCCTATTTTTCTGAATCAACAGAAAGATGGAGGGAATCAGTGATCTCATTCTGGAGCAGAGAAAGGCCGTAACTTGAGTTAGCCATAATGGGTGGTAGAATAGTCAATTCATCAGACTTTCGTTCCTTCAGAGACTCGTTCTGGGAAGCCATCAGCAGATTCGAATGAAGAATGTTGAATTTAGCAGCCGACTCTTATTTATAAGAAGTGGTGCGACGATTCAGATTTTTCTATATGATTCATTGACAATAAGGGTAATGATTAAGAACCCTAGTATTCGTAAAAGAAGACCACGACTCATATCCCCATACATGAATCATAAAGAATGCAACGGTTCATTCCCCAAACGAAGAGAAGAATACAAAATGTATAACTATTTTGTATGATCGGTCCGAGGATTCCCATGTGTGCATATTTGTCTGATTGACAGAAAATATTGCATAGTGTGCATGACCAGACAAGTTGCAAGATGCGCGCGACAAACCCCACAGTGTGCATAAAATCCAGTTTTTTCTAAAAATATATTTATGCGTGTATCAGTGGGATGGCAAGGGAAAGTCAACATATTCAGTCTTTTTTGGCGCACTTCGACCAAAGCCTTCAGTCAGCAATACGCATACAGCACAATAATGTCAAAACTAAAATTTTATTGATGCTTAATCATGATTACATATGATAAAGATCTATCACAACTAGATTTTTATTCTAAAAAATTATGATTATACATATGGAATCTATTATATCTAGATTTTTATATGATGGGGATCTATCACAGAGCTATCCCCATCTTTGCGTGTTGTTTGCTCCCGACGCAGATGAACTGAGGTACAAAAAAAATAGGCTCCTCAGTGAAAACCACAGTACATGGAAAAGAAATCCATGTTGTGGGCGAGGATACTATACAGGACTAGGCTTGTTTAAAATTTGTACGACCCCATTTCTGTCGAACTCGATGGAGAAAATGGCGAGTCGAACGGAAGCTGTTTTATTATCGCCATCCAGCGCCACCGCTAGAAGCCCTGGTTGGGATTCTAATCCCAACCCTGTAATCAGCACAGGGACCATATTAAGAGAGTGATTCCAACGAGATGAGTTTGAAGACAATGAAGTCTTCTAGGCAATTTGTTTGTTCAACACGAGCGACAAAACCTATGATATTCTTCCATGGTCCATCATATAAAGATCTCAGCGACGACGATCTCCAGACGAGCCTCCCATCCATCATTGAGAAGCATCTCCTCTTGCGTCTTCTCGACGGATAACAAAGCTTATTGATCCATATTGTTATGGTCTTCTTTGTAGACTCACACTTAACAGTGGCCATGCTCAAGTCTAACAGCAAGAAATAGATAAGTCTGGGAATGCTTGGAAAGTTTTGCTCTAATTTGTAAGAGAAGATATGCCAAGTATGGCATATCTCTCAAAAATTGTTCCTAAAAAGTTGCATGTATCTCCGGAAAAGTCTTCTACGTCTCCTCAAAGACCGTGTCAAAAAAATATAAGCCAAAGATATGTGCATGTCAGCTACGTCAGCAAATCTGTTAGAATTCTGTCCAGAGTGCACACACAAAATATCTCAACAACTTTTATGCTTCTAATTCAAAGTAATTTTGAATTCATCTGAACGAATTCAAAAACTTTGAAGGGGGTCTTGTAGAAACAAAAAAATGTTCCTCGAATAAATGGTATAGTTTTCTATAAATAAACCTAACAAGCAGAAGAATGACACACTTTTTATTTGTTCCAGAAGAAAACATGCATTTTCTTACTTTGGCACACTTTCCATTAATTTCAGAGGATGACGCACTATTCAGAGAGTAGAAAAGTGGTGTACTTTCTTAATGTTACGAAATATGGTATACGAAAGATCTTATATCTCTCAAAATTTAATGAAGAAGACTGACAGCTGACAGAAGCAAAAATCGAAGAGTCAAAGGTCATCATTAAAGCGAAGCTATGGCACACAGACCCTGGTTATCGTTTAGCGACCCAATGGCAGTGTCATTCTCTTCAAAAGTGTGCTGCAGTGTCATTCTCTTAAAAAGTGCACCACAGTGTCATTCTCGTCAAAAGTACACCCCAGAGCCAATCTCTTCAAAAGTGCACTACAGTGCCATTCTCTTCAAAAGTTTGCCAAAGTGCCAATCTCTTCAAAAGTGCGCCATATTTCCATTCACTTTAAAAGTGTGCCACAGTGCCATTTTCTTCAAAAGTGCACCGCAGTGCCATTCCTTCAAAAGTGCGCCGTAGTGCCATCTCCCTCAAAAATGCATCGCAGTGTCAACTCCCTCTAAAATGCGCCATTAGTGCCAATCTTACTAAAAATACGCCAGTCACCAGACGACTTCAAAAGTGCGCGTAGTATCCTAATCGACAGTAAGCAGTTACGAATGCGTGTCTTACATGTCATACTTCTCATGAAAGGTATGCAAATAATTGTCCCTCTCGACATATGCTTTCCTTATATAAGAAGCTACGTGTCAAGTATATAGCAAGTTGTGCACACACTTATGCAGAATGTGCGGTGTTAATCTACCAAAAGTGATCGCAAATTGGTAAAACAGTGTTGATTGTCCATAGTATGCTCACACTCTCTTAACCGCTCCTAAACTCTATAAATACAGGTTCTGTATAACCAACAGGGCACAGGCAAGAAGCGGCTACCTTCAAAATACACACAGAGAGGAGCACATACAGACAGATAGAGAGAAAGGGGCTATAATTTTTAAGTCTTTGAAATTCAAGAGCAGAGTGAGAGAAATAGAAGCTTCTCGTCCCGTTGTGCCAGAGCTTTCTTATATTTTAACTCTCCAAGTTGTTCGCAACATTTCCTAGATCTCTTCGTCTTCATGTGTAGTTCTCCGTGTCGTGTGCATTTCTTCATCGTCGAGTGATCTAAGGAGTAAAGTGATCATCCGCAGATCAGATCTCTACAACTATACTTTTCTAGAATCAATTGTACTTAGATTCCTGTTTAGGATCTTTTATGTACTTTTCTTTCTTTTTAACAGTTTGTAACACAAATATTTCGTATAAACTTTTTCTCGCAAACAATGTGCCTAAGATTGACCACTACTATCCGCTGTCAGCATTCACTCAAGCGACTACCTAAAGAAGGATATAGGAATTGATCTTGAGCCTGTCGGGGACCTTGATCGGTAAGATCCTCATAAGTAGGGCGATAATCCTACTCTCTATAGGGACTAATGCCCGGCTCCATCATAAGTAATGTAGGGCCCAACCTTCATGCTTATTGTGTTTGATAATAAACGAAAGAAATAAGGACGGGGTTTATACGAAACCCGCTCTTTGGTTTACAAACAAGATTGTACAATTAATCCTATATGAGGATGTCGAGTACAATTTTTTAATCTGGGTAAATATTGCTATAGGAGTCTGATCTGCAGTCGATCACTTTGTCCTTTGGACCACATGATGGTGAAGAAGTATTGTAGAAGACCGAAAGCAGCTTCGGAGGTTGCAAAAGAGAGTGGATGCTCGATGCTTGAGTCGTCGATCACTACTCTTTGCCTGAGCTCTGGATTCTTCTCTCTCAAAGACTCTTCGGCTCTTAGTTCCTTGACCTTATCCTTTTGATCTTCTGTTTTTCGACCCTTGTTTTCTCCTCTCCGAGTTTTCGACCTCCCCGAGTTTTCGACCCTTACCTCTGTCGATAGAGGTCCCTATTTATAGGGTTTTTAGTGACAGTGACCATCAGTCGGCGTAGAAGCCGTGTAGTGGAAAGTATAGCACCTTTTACGCGACGGTTATAATAACCGTTATCTACGTATAAATGATCTTTTGAATGAGCGTGTGATATGTGTCCCATGAAGAGACAATGCGTATAATTGCTGCTAAGATCATGGCATAAAAGCCACGTAGGTAGTTATCCCTCGCGTAGAAAAGGTTGGCGTAGAAGCCAATAACTATCACTATGGCGTAGAAGCCAAATAGTTTATCAAACTGGCGTAGAAGCCAGGTAGGCGTAGAAGCCGAGCTGGCATAGAAGCCGAGTAGGCATAGAAGTCGAATGGGCGTAGAAGCCTGATGCTGCATGGACAGGTAGCTAGCGTAGATGATAGCTGATCCTCCTTCCTTGACTGAGGCTTTGAGCGAATTCTGAACCAAATAGCCTTAATACGCACCACTGCAAAAGTAGCCTGGGTTGGCGTATTGCAGGGAGATAGCGTACAGCGTGCTCTTCAAGGCTGAAAATGGCCTGGTGGCATATTCCAAGGAGATAGCGTACAGCGTGCTCTTCAAGGCTGAAAATAGCCTGATGGCGTAATGCTCGAAAGTGATGATATGGACGTTTTAGCCGAAATCACGGTTTTTGGAGATATAATCAAATCTCTTGCATTAAATACAGAATTCTGCCCCCATCTTGCGTATTAAATGCAGAGGCTTGTCCCGAAGATCTGCCAGCCTTCCGCGCATTAAATGCAGAGACGTGCCTCGGGCCCTGTACGAAGAGCAGCTTTTGACGTGGCAGCCAGTTTGTCTTCTACGGAGCGTAAGAAGCTCACGTTTGCCTGTGTAAAACTAGGCAGCATATTCTATTGGTGTGTCTCAAAGATCTGCCATCATTTCGTGCATTAAATGTAGAGACGTGCCTCGAGGATCTGTCACCATTCCGTACATTAAATACAGAGGCGTGTCCCAAATATCTGCCAACCTTCCGCGTAATAAATGCAGAGGCGTGCCTCGAGCCCTGTACGAAGAGCAACTTTTGATGTGGCATCCTGTTTGTCTTCTGCGGAGCGTAAACAGCTCACATCTGCCTGTGTAAAACTAGGCAGCGTATTTCCATGTATACGTAAAAGCGGTTTACGCCAAGGAAATATTACTAAACGACAGTTTGGGTCGCTGTGCCGCGCCATCATTATAGCCATCGTCTGGGTAGTCGTGCAGTACTCTTTGTCAGGAGTCAGACGTCAGGTTCACTGCACGATTTGACAGGTTCATTTTAGGGAATACGAAGCGTCCCTCGTACACTTCAATGCTGTATTAAAGCGGATGAGTTTTACGCCATAAAGGCGATATAGCATCTTTATACGCTGAAGCAACCTGGACATACTGCATTACGCGGATAGTCCTTGAGCTTATATTTTATGCTGTGCTCAGCGAAAAGCTCTGTTGTGCGCCGATGGCCCCGAAGTCATATTTTATGCTGCCCAGCACTAAAATACTACGTATAGCTTTTCAGCGTATTTTTTATGCTTCTACAAGACCCCCTTCAAAGCTTTCAAATTCTTCGTAATTTGAAACGCTTTGAATGAAGCATGAAACGATCAAGTCTGACACGTTCTTCAAGGCTGACTTCATGGCAGATTTATTAAGGATTTGTTAGGATTTGGTGTGTTCTCTTTGGCCTATAAAAAGGCTGAGGAGTTAACCTATTTCCTCCCACATTTTCCTTCACCATGCAGAGATGATTGCCGGAGTTCGTCGAGTCGATTTGAGGAAGAAGAAGACCATGTTCTTCCAGCATGTAAGGAGCCAAAAAAGACGGTATCTTCGAGCAAATGTCCTCTGCAATGATGGATCATGGAAGGATATCATAGCTTCCTTTGCTCGGAATAATCAGCAACTTTGTATGGCGGTTCTTCCAGGAGAGGGGAAGGGTCAGATTTGACCACACAGCTTGCAAGCTGTATTTTCTCCTGTCATTCGTGGACGAGAGCAAATAAACTAGCTCTGTCCTCGAGTATTGAGTTGGGTGAAATACCTTAACTCAATATGTCATGGCGTACGGAGGATGGGATCTGCATAATTTAGGCAGGCCCAGTTTTGTAACCTCCTGCCATTAATCATTTTCTTGTTAATCGGTCGCGAAAACTGACTAACTGCTGAAGAAGACGCAAGAAGATCTCCACCAATGCGAGAACCTGGCAGAACAGATTCTGGGGATGATCTTTTGACGAAGATGAGGAAATCCTTTGTAGACGGGATTTCCCTCATATATAATCATGAAAATGAAGAAAAACCCTTTGTCGATAGGATTTCCCTCATATGTAATCGTGATTTAATAAAATCTTCTTCTTCTGTGCATATAATTATTTGCCATATCTTTTGCTGTGATGAAGTCTGAATATGTGTAGCTTCGACACATCTGGATAACTTTACGCCGACTCCGATAGAAAGAGTACTAAGTCCCGTCCTGTCTTTTACGCATAACTGACGATGCATAAAAAGCCGCTTTAGCATTTTAAGTCGAGTATTCGAACTGTCCTACTATTAGGAATGGGGAGCACTGCGTAAAATTCTGAACTGTCACCCTTCTGAGAGAGAGAATTTTTTGTTCAGACCATCATTTTCAAGAATGATTTCTCAAAAATCCCTTGAAAACAGGGTGAGAAACGGTTGTCGAACTGAGTCGCCATCTTGAACTGTAGATGAAATATTCAGACTGGATTTTGGATGAACCTCCAATCGACCCAAGAAGAAGAGTAATTTTCAAAGATGAACTCTGTATGCTTCGGGTACTTGGGATATTTTGAGGTCAAGAAGGAGTATCTTCTGTGTGAACTCTTGCAATTGACCGCCTTAAGAATTGTTCAGATATACGCACGTTCTGGCCTGCGTATTCTTAGATATGCGAAAAGTCATAGATCTATGAACGTAGATGAGCGGAAAATCATAAGTTCGTAGCCTCTCGAGCGTAAAAGCTGCTGAGCATAAAAGCATCCGGGCGTAGAATTATAGATTTGTAGCCTCCGAAAAGAATATCTTCCGAGCGAGAAGTTATGGATCTGTTGTCTCTGAGCGTAAAAGCCACCGAGCGTGAAATCATAGATTTATAGTTTCTGAGCGTGAAGTCATGTACCAAGAAAGAGCTCTGGGTTTTCCCTGCCGGGGGCTTGGTTATGTACCTGCCCAAGATGCCGAGAGACTACCCTATCTTGGCATTCTTCCATGCCACACATCCCAGGAGGATGTCGTGGACGCTGACTCCCAATCTTCACGGCCAGCCGGGGAAGATATTCTACCAGAAAGGATCTGACCAAGGGTCATTCGTCAGCCGCCCTTCCAGCTCTGTGATGCCGTTCAGGGGATTATTTCCGAGTATTGTCCCGAGTGAGGACACTGCACCCTTCTAGCCAGTCCAGATACCGACTTTCTGCAATGATTTTATGGGGCACGGAGGAGTATACCCCAAGGTTAATCCTCGGACAAGTGGGTGGATCACCCCCACAAATCTTCGATGGGCTCCTTTAGCTGACTGGTCCCTGAAGCATTTTCAGACCGAGATGGAGAGCATTGGTCTGTACTCAGCTGTGAGTGCCACCAGCGTTGGGTTACCTCTCAACCCTAGCCTGTTTCTGGCTTTGATGGAGCGATATATCTCGCTCATCGGGACTTTCGCCACTCCACTGGGGGAGTTGGGATTAGCCCTCCACGAGATGGCAGAGATCTCGAGACTGCCGATGGAGGATACTCCATATGAAGAGTATGTTCCCACAAACCGGGAGCTGGGGGATTCAGACCCTCGGGTAGTGGCAGTGTACTAGGAGCTGATGTGCCACTACCTTGCTTGCACCGCCTTCCACAATGAGCCTTCAGATTTGGCTCATATCAATAAATGGGCGTCCTACCTTTTTTTTCATCGAGCCAGGGCTGCTAAGCCAGAGAAGGTCTTGGATACTAAGGATCAGCCTCTGAGCTTTCTGAGCGTGCTTAGTGCTCAGGTAGTCGACGATCTTATGGAAGATGCTGGGGCTCCAGATCAGATTCTCGACGAAGGGATAGGAAAATATCCTGCAGGCACTAAGGCCTACAGTTATTTGAGGCATTGCCGCAGGCCTCTGTCCAAGGAAGCTCAACTAGCGGGCTTTCTTTCTATATGGCTGCACCGACTGGTGGTACCCGGCATTGCATCCTCGGATCGCATTCACCGCAATACCTTGTGGCCTGCAGTGCATCTGGTGTTCGGGGCAAGACTGGGTTTGCTCCCTGCCATGGTGTGCCGCATACAAGCTGGCCTGAGGGCCATTATTGATGGGCTGCTTACCGATGAAACTCGACGTGATAGCTTTCCTAGGGTGGAATTACCATACCTGTACTTGATGGGATGGTTAATTCTCCATAACCCAAGGGTGATGTCTCCCGACTCTGGCAGCAGTTCGGGAGGTAGTTTCTTGCTGAATTACAAGAATTCCTCCTGGAACGTGTCCACAGTTTTAGACTGTCGACGGGTACTGAATTTCAGTCACAGCTGGAAGATCTTCTGCACTGTCCCCTCTATACATCTCAATCAACAGGGGCGCGGACTTCAGGATGTGGGCGATGGGAAGGACATTCTTTCTCCTTAGGCTTTTAATTGGTTGGTCTGTATTAGACCTTCCCATTTATTGTACAGAAGTGAAGACCAGTGCTTCTTGGAACCCTACTTGCCTAGTCGGTTTGCCAGGCAGCTTGGGTACGACCAATTGCACGTGGGCAATGCCGTCACCAGCTTCAGGTCCAGGGGTGGACTCATTGATGGAGCGAGAGAGTGGCGATACTTCATCATGGGTTGCACTGAAGTAACTTTTACTGTGCCCACCATTTCACTCTCTACGGAGCTGCGCATGCTCCACTCGTATGCTCAGTTTTATGTGGCAACGAACACCTTCCATCGCAATTTTGATATGCGTAGAAGTTTTAGGATGCCCTCCTCCAAGCCTGGGGGAAGATACGAGATCCCCTCAGTTTCCTTCGATGAGGGTGAAGATGCTGTCAATCCAGATGAGCCTTTATTGTCAGTACCGAGGGGTAAAATACCTCAACCTGCCGAGCCTCTGGTCATCTCTGGTAAGCGAAGGGCTCCTACTCCGACGGAGATTTCCCCTCGTAAGAAGAAGAAGAAGACGGTTATCCGTCCTCTCAGGATTCCCGGCCAAGAGGCCCCTAGAAGGGAACCTGTTGTTTCCCCTGTCGGGGACGATTCTTTGATTGGAGGTTCCTCGCCTTTTAGAGAGGGAACCTCTACACTTTCGGCTGGGGGTGCCAGAGAATCTCTGTTTGAGACTGCTGTCGCCGCTACTGCTTCGGGCAGTGGTACGAGATCGCCTTCGGGGCCGAGCCGAATAAGGATATCTTTATCCAGATCAACATTGGGAAAGACCCCTGCCGTGTCTGTCAGTGGACCCAGCGAGATTCTAGCCGATGAGCCTCGGTTGGAACTTGACGAGGACCTGGAAGAATATTTGCCAGTGTCGGTTGACATACCACCTTCTCTAGGTATGACAGCTTGCTTAGCATCGTTAAGAAATGATTTAGCTGTACTGGCCGCAGATGCGACATATATACCATCAGCCATGGGTAAATGTCGTCTTTACACCTCTTTTTAGAAAGATTAACATCATTCTGACATTAACTTTCTTTTGTCTTCTTTTCAGGGGAAGACATCTACGGGGAGGGCAGCGTTGACTCCCTTTTTGGCTCCGCTTCAGCTCCTGGCGATGACATGGAGGTGCCCGACTTCGAAGAGGATGCGCTTTCGGGTGTCGGCTCGCCTGCTGAAGAGATTTCGATATCTCAAGAGGAGGATGAGCCCGTCACTATGACAATGCCTTCTTTGAGAACGCCAGTCACTCCAACCGTTGTCGGCACATCTTCTTTTGTCGCACCACCTGTTGAGGCGACGACTGTGGCAACGTTGTCGGCAATCATTCCTGGAGGGGGATTCTCTGATATTGCAGCCACCCCCAGCACCCACTTGAATCTCACCATGTTGGTTGAGCAGTTTTCTACCATTTTCTATGCCACTTTGAAGATGCTGATATCAATGGTGCTGGAGAAGAACTTAGGCTTCGAGGCTCTGAAGACGTCCTGCAACCTTACTTTCTCGCAGATTAGGCATTTCAGCGACACTGGAAGAGCTGATGCGCTAGAGAAGATAGTTAATGGTTTGGAACAACCTATTAACGAATATCTGCAGTTATCTCGAGGGAATGTCGATGAGCTGATTCAGGCTGAATACGAATCCCTCACTGCGCAGCTCGCTGAACAGATAGAAGGCCTAAATAAATCCATCCAGGTGTGACATCAGGAGATAGATGAAGGAAAGGCCGTCTTGGAGGATGTCATTCCTCTTTGAACAAAGTGCCAGGCCGAGCATGAAAGAAATGTAGCGAGGGTCCGTAGATTGGAAGCGAAACTCGCTCAGGCAAAGCAGTGGGCCTCCCAGTCCTTGGAAGATCTAGATGTCGTGAATGGCCGAGTGGATATAGCTCAGCAAAGCTTGGCACGTGCAGGAGCTGCCTACGCCGGTTTTATTCGGGCTAGGTCTGAACTGTCCCTCTTGAGCAATGAGGAGGCAAGACTGGAGCGGGCTCGCACTAATGTCTTGAACTCCAGAAATGAGAAGATGGTCGCACTGGCGCAGCAGATCCGCGACCTAACCGATCCCCCCAAGTGATGTACTTTTTATTTGCTTTTTAATGTAATTTTGCTCTTTTTGGGAATAAATAAAGAGGCTTTCATCTGACTTTGTGGACCCATCATTTTGGAATATAAATGACAGGTTTGGGTAAAAGTGATATCAGAGGAAATATGGATGTGATATACTCTCGGTAAGCTTTAGCAGGACATATATATTCAGAGGTTATATGGACATGATAGAATATGTCTCAGCTAAAATTGTACACAAAACACTATCAGAGGTAATATGGACATGATAGGTCTTGAAGTTCCAAATTAGTTAAACATATCTATTCAGAGGTTATATGGACATGATAGAATACGATCCAACTAGTTTCGGTTTGGAAGTAGTATTGTCAAAATGAGATCTTCGCCGTACTCCATTCGAGCAAAGGAGGTTATGTATAGTACCTTTTCAGGAATTTGCCGTTGATAGGAGCCATCAACAAGTCTCCGTTAGGCTTGGCTAACCTGTAAGCGCCGTTTGAGAACGTTGTCTCGATCACATAAGGGCCCTCCCATTTGGGCTGAAATTTACCCTTACTTTTGTGAGTAAGAATCATTGGCCTTCTCACAGCTAAGACTAGCTCGCCAACTTTGAACACTCTTTCCTTTACTTTTCGATTAAAAGATCTGGAAATGAATGCCTGGTAGAACGTGATGCACTGTTGAGCTTGGAGGCGTTTCTCGTCTAATCCTTCTAACTCTTGAAGCCTTAACAGGTCATTCTTTTCTTGAGTCAGCTCATTAGCCAATGCTATCCTGAGTGATGGAATTTGGACTTCGATAGGGAGAATTGCTTCACTCCCGTAAACCAGTGAGAATGGGGTACAACCTATCGGTGTTCGTACCGTCGTACGGTATGCCCAGAGACATTCTCTTAGCTTCTCATTCCAATCCCTCTTGTTCGAAGAGACGAACTTTTTTAAGAGTTTGATAATGGTTTTGTTGAAGGCTTCCGCCAAACCATTAGCAGCAGGATTGTATGCCGTAGAGGCCACATTTTGTATCCGATTTTTATCGCAAAATCGATGAAATGCTTGGCTGATGAATTGAGGCCCATTGTCATGAATTATCCTTCGGGGTATCCCAAAGCGATAAATGACATGATGCTTGATGAAGCTGATCACATTAGATGTCTTCACCTCAGCAAGAGGGATAGCCTCTGCCCATTTGGAGAAATAGTTCGTTATGGCCAGTATGAACCGGTGACCTCTGGAAGAAGATAGGTGAATAGGACCAATGATGTCCATACTTCATGCTTCGAAAGGCCAGGATGCAACCGAAGGATGTAGATGTTCAGAAGGTTGATGTATAAAGTCTGCATGGACCTGACAGGCTCTGTATTGTCTTGCATACTTTATTGCATCTGTGATCATAGTAGGCCAGTAATAGCCCATCCTCCTGATACGATCCTGTAGCTTAGGACCGGGTTGATGCGCTCCGCATACACCGTCGTGAGCTTTACGAATAATCCGATGTGCTTCGTCATCTGAGAGACATCTCAATAGCAGTCCGTCGTAGGTCCGGCGATATAGACATTATGAAAAAGCGTCATGATAGAAGCGTAATGATCGTCTTTTGACGGATACTGCTTCATTAGGGTCCTCCGATAAGATTTCGTATGCCACGAAAGCTATAAAGGGACTTCTCCAGTCTCTTTTGGGAGGATCTGTGTTCACAACGTAGCTGCGTTCTATGTAAAAGTTGTTTTTCACACAGAACAAATCTCTGTTAAGAAGGATCACCGAATTCTGCCTTCTTATAGGAATAGCTAAATCTGCAGCTAGACTGGCTAGGGCATCAGCTTCCAGATTCTGAGATCGAGGTACATGCTCTAGGAAGAATCCTTTGAATGTCATGGCTATCTCGACCGTCGCTTGGTGATAGGGGATGAGGTCTGGATTCCGGACGTCAAATATTCCTCTGACTTGATTGACGATCAGCAGAGAATCACCGAAAGCTTCCAGAGATTCGACGTCCAACTCTTTAGCGACTTAGAGCCCGATTAGCAGAGCATTATACTCCGCCATGTTATTAGAACAGGGCTCCTAAGAGAATATGCCTGATAAATGATGAGTTTATCAGGAGTGACCAGGATAATTCCTACTCCTGAAACCACGTTTCCCCTGGGACCAGTCCTGGAGGCGCCATCGAAGAATAGTTGCCATGTATTACTTTCCAATGCGGAATTATATTCTACAACTTCGTCGGGGATGTCCTCGTACAGTTTGGAGGTCTCCAAAATTGGGTGAGCAACTAGGAAGTCAGCTAATGCTTGGCCTTTGATGGACTTCTGAGGGACATACACCATGTCATATGGTGTCAATAACATCGCCCAAGTCGCGAGTCGAGAATTAAGAACACTTGGCTTGCTCATCAGTACCCAAAAAGGATTGATCCTGGAGATGATATGAATAGTTTGGCCTGTGACATAGTGTCACACTTTTTGAATTGCGAACATCAGAGCCAAGCACTCTTTCTCTACTGGATTATACCGGTGTTCGGCCCCGACCATCATCCTGCTTAGGTAGTAGATAGCCTGTTCATGACCAACATCATTCTTCTGTGCGAGAAGAGCTCCCAGAGAATTATCCATCACCCGAACATACAACAAGAATGGCCTTCCTATGACGGGAGGCACCAAAACTGGAGGATTAGTGAGGTAGCGTTTGATATCATTAAACGCTTGCTGACAGGCTTCGTCCCATACAAAGGATACACCTTTCTTCATGAGACGAGAAAAAGGCCAACATTTCCCAGAGAGGTTGGATATGAATCTCCGGATGTAAGCCAGATGACCTTGAAATCCCCTGAGTTCCCTCAGATTACGGGGTGATCGCATTTCCAGGATAGCCTTGACTTTATCAGGGTCCACTTGAATGCCTTTTGCGGTGATGACAAATCCCAGGAATTTGCCACTGGATACATCAAGAAAGGACTTTGTAGGATTCATTTTGAGTTGATGTTGGCGCATCAACTCAAATACTATCTTCAAGTCTTGGATGTGATTATTCTTGAGGCGGCTTTTGACAGCTACATCGTCCACGTAACATTCTACTGTTTTGCGCAAATGCTCATGGAATATGTTACTCATGGCCCGTTGGTACGTAGCCCCGACATTCTTCAATCCGAAGGGCATGACCGTATAGCAATATACCCCTAATGGTGTCCGGAAGGCAGTATGCTTCTCGTCTTCAGGATACATCTTGATTTGATTGTATCCTGAAAGTCCGTCTATGAAAGACATATGTTCAAAATCGCATGTATTGTCAATCATGACGTCTGTAATGGGAAGAGGAAACTCATCCTTGGGGCAGGCTGCGTTTAGATCTCGGTAATCGATGCAGACACGTACTTTCCTATTTTTCTTCATGACTGGGACAACATTGGCAACCCAGTCAGGATGTTGTTCTTTCCGGATGAAACCGCAGGCTATCAACTTCTTGATTTCAGCTTCAATGGCGTCCATCATATCCGGGCAGAACCGGCGTTGGTACTGCTTCACAGGCTTCGAATCGGGCAATATATTAAGTTTATGAGTAGCCACTTTTGAATCAAGACCCGGCATATCCTCATAATTCCACACAAAGACATCGACATATTCTTTTATCAGCTGGATAATTTCTTTCCTTTCTTCTTTGGAAAGATTGTTACTGATAAATATCGGCTTTGGCGAAAGTTTATCCCCAACATCGATCCGGATAACTTTATCTTCAGTGGGAGGTTCTCTCTGCTCGAACCAAAATTCCTATTGTGTATCCATTTGTTGAGCCCAAGAGTCGTTCTCAAATGGTTCAGATTCTTGTTCGTCTGCTTCGAAGGAATCTGCCACTACCGTATTCACTGATAATGTTCGTTCGAGAGCATCAGATGAGTCGGAGGACGACGAGCCGTTCTGAAAAGAGGAAAAGATATCCTCGTTTAACTCAGAAGTTGTAAGGGAGGTGGTATACCCTAACCCGAAATGAGTTCGTTGACAGTAGGGATCACCGTGCAGCGGTATTCGTCTGCATTTTCCGTAGTTGAGACCTGGTTCCAACTTCAAGTCATAACCCATACTTTGTATGATCTTCAAACCTTGCGGGCTGTATCTGTGAACTTGCATTTTACCAGCATCGTCATTGGAAGAATCTTCTTGTACAGTCGGTTCGTTGCGCATGAGATCGAAGACGATTGAACGCTGACTGCTGAAGACATGCGGGACAATGAAGATAGAATCCTGATGTGGTCCATATGTCGTGATGACATTGGATGATGATGCTACTTCCCACACATACGGATGATAGGAGTCTATAGCTTCCAAGAATTTTTGTGCTATAGGTTCTATATCGTCATGGGGAGAGGATTCCTGATTTAGAATTTGAGCGTCAATATACTGGAAAAGTAGATCTTTATTATCATCCGAAACTACGTTCCCGGTTGTATTTACATCACTCGGCTGCTTGTTGCGCCGAAGGCTGATGACCAAGGACGGAGGCTTCTGGTTCAAAGTGATCACTAGAGGATCACCTCCTTTTCCTGAACTGGTTTTGTTCAGGAGGATAGCCATAGGCTCGATGGCTTTTGGACGAGTAGTTCGCCCTTTCACCTTGATTGACAGAGGTTGATCGGCAGAGGGTTCTTCTTGCTCCCGGTAGAATTCCTTCCCTTCTTCGTCGAGGTAGGATACCCCCAGACATCCCATGGCATTTGTCCACAAAAGCTGATTTAGAAGATCCTGCCTCTGGTTGTACGGGATCGGGCTCTGAAGGTTTGGAGTTCGCAAGAGATGCAGTATACCCCAGGCCTAAATGAGCTTGTTGACAGTAAGAGTTACCATGCAATGGCGTTCGTCTGCCTTTCCCGTAGTTGAGGCCTTGTTTTAACTTGAAATCATAATCCATGCTTTACATAATCTTTAAAGCTTGTGGGCTATACCTGTGGATTTGCATTTTATCACCCTCAGACTCGCGAAGTTCTTCTTGTACAATCGGTCTGCTCCGTATGCGATCGAAGACTATTAGATGCTGGTCGTCGTGAGTTGGAGGAACAATAAAGACAGAATCTTTTTGTGGCTCATGCGTCATGACGATATTAGATGTTGATGCATCTTTCCACATGATCTCCCCACGTTTGATAGTTAGGAGAAATGAAACCTGTTTATGATTCCTGCCTTTGCGTTTCTGGATCAGATACTCATGCAGGTCCGGAGGATTTACAAGAGAAGAAGAAGATGGCCTGTTTCTTCTGTTCATGTCAGTGGGCATGCGGATGTTGGGAACCATAGCCCTCCATGTGCCACCAGTATACAACAGGTTGGCCATCTGGGTAGCGGATGATCCCCGAGGAGTGTGTCTTTCCGCAAACTGAGCCTGCTTTACGCTGAGGGGCCTCTCCTGGTATAAATTGGAGCTATGCTTAGGCCGACGTAAAGCTGAGGAGGTTCTCAGTCGGCCATCATCCCCTCGCGTAATCCGGAGGGTGGGCAGACTCTTCCCTTGCTGGCGTAAATGCCGAGAAGTTGTGTAGTCCGCCACTTGCTTTCCCTTGCGTAGATTGCAGGGATCATCTGCTTTTCCACGGAGGGCAGATACATTTTTACACGCGGAGCGCGTTTGGGATTTCTGATATGGCGCTAAGGCATTGTCAGAAATTCTGTCTGCCACATCATCGACGGGAGACCAGATTTTACGCGCAAAGCGCAGAATAGACTTCTGGACTAGCGCTGAGGCTTTGTCCGAAGTTTTGTCTGCCATATCACGGACGGGAGACTGAGTTTTACGCGCGGAGCGCGAAGGTTGTGCAGCTACAACCTGGCTGGTCGGAGAGATCGGAGAGATCGAAGAGTCGACAGGAACGGTAGGGGATGTCTTGGACGTCCAGACCTTACGCAGCTTCCTGTTGTCTTGGACAGAGAGAGAGTGAGAGCTACCCCCTGCTCGAAGCATATCTTCGTAGGAAGACTGGTCGAACTGGACGACCAGGATCTTCTTCACGGATCCCACGGATACCGCATCTTTTGGAGCAATAGCTTTCTCGTCAGAAGAGAAAGAGGTCCCCAGCAGAGTCGCCATCTTGTATTTGATAATAAACGAAAGAATAAGGATGAGGTTTATACGAAACCCGCTCTTTGGTTTACAAACAAGATTGTACAATTAATCCTATACGAGGATGTCGAGTATAATTTTTTAATCTGGGTAAATATTGCTATAGGAGTCTGATCTGCAGTCGATCACTTTGTCCCTTGGACCACATGATGGTGAAAAAGTGTCATAGAAGACAGAAAGCAGCTTCGGAGGTTGCAAAAGAGAGTGGATGCTCGATGCCTGAGTCGTCGATCACTACTCTTTGCCTGAGCTCTGGATTCTTCTCTCTCAAAGACTCTTCGGCTCTTAGTTCCTTGACCTTCTCCTTTTGATCTTCTGTTTTTTGACCCTTGTTTTCTCCTCTCTGAGTTTTCGACCTCCCCGAGTTTTTGACCCTTACCTCTGTCGATAGAGGTCCCTATTTATAGGGTTTTTAGTGACAGTGACCATCAGTCGGCGTAGAAGCCGTGTAGTGGAAAGTATAGCACCTTTTACGCGATGGTTATAATAACCGTTACTTACGTATAAATGATCTTTTGAATGAGCGTGTGACTCGTGTCCTATGAAGAGACAATGCGTATAACTGCTGCTAAGATCATGGCATAAAAGCCACGTAGGTAGTTATCCCTCGCGTAGAAAAGGTTGGCGTAGAAGCCAATAACTGTCACTATGGCGTAGAAGCCAAATAGTTTATCAAACTGGCGTAGAAGCCAGGTAGGCGTAGAAGCCGAGCGGGCGTAGAAGCCGAGTAGGCATAGAAGCCGAATGGGCATAGAAGTCTGATGCTGCATGGACAGGTAGCTAGCATAGAAGATAGTTGATCCTCCTTCCTTGACTGAGGCTTTGAGCGAATTCTGAACCAAATAGCCTTAATATATACGCACCACTGCAAATGTAGCCTGGGTTGGCGTATTGCAGGGAGATAGCGTACAGCGTGCTCTTCAAGGCTGAAAATGGCCTGGTGGCGTATTCCAAGGAGATAGCGTATAGCGTGCTCTTCAAGGCTGAAAATGGCCTGGTGGCGTATTCCAAGGAGATAGCGTACAACGTGCTCCATAGCTGAAAATAGCCTGATGGCGTAATGCTCGAAAGTAATGATGTGGACGTTTTAGCAGTAATCATGACTTTTGGAGATATAATCAAATCTCTTGCATTAAATGCAGAGATCTGCCCCCATCTTGCGCATTAAATATAGAGGCGTGTCCCGAAGATCTGCCAGCCTTCCGCGCATTAAATACAGAGACGTGCCTCGGGCCCTGTACGAAGAGCAGTTTTTGACGTGGCAGCCTGTTTGTCTTCTAAGGAGCGTAAGAAGCTCACATCTGCCTGTGTAAAACTAGGCAGCGTATTCCAGAGGTGTGTCTCGAAGATCTGCCATCATTCCGTGCATTAAATGTAGAGACGTGCCTCGAGGATCTGTCACCATTCCGCGCATTAAATGCAGAGGCGTGTCCCGAAGATCTGCCAACCTTCCGCGCATTAAATGCAGAGGCGTGCCTCGAGCCCTGTACTAAGACCAAGTTTTGACGTGGCAGCCTGTTTGTCTTCTGTGGAGCCTAAACAGCTCACATCTGCCTGTGTAAAACTAGACAGCGTATTCCCATGTATGCGTAAAAGCGGTTTACGTCAAGGAAATGTCACTAAACGACAGTCTGGGTCGCTGTGCCGCGCCATCATTATAGCCGTCGTCTGGCAGTAATCTTTGTCAGGAGTCAGACGTCAAGTTCACTGCACGATTTGACAGGTTCATTTCGGGGAATACGAAGCGTCCCTTGTACACTTCAATGCTGCATTAAAACGGATGAGTTTTACGCCATAAAGGCGATATAGCATCCTTTTTACGCTGAAGCAGCCTGGACATACTGCATTACGCGGATAGTCCTTGAGCTTATATTTTACGCTGTGCTCAGCGGAAAAGCTCTGTTGTACGCCGATGGCCCCGAAGTCATATTTTACGCTGTCCAGCACTAAAATGCTGCGTATAGCTTTTCAGCGTATTTTTCATGCTTCTACACTTATGCTGTGAAAACTTTTGCTAACCAGCTTCTACAAAAAGAAAAATTATACCCAACAGGCGCTTTATGTCTTGGTGGCTGGACCCATAACGTCAAACACTTGGGTGATCTGACTCAGTAGATGCTCTCAAAGTATGAGAGAACCTTCAAGGATATTGGCATGGACTACTCCATTAAGGCCACCTACTATGGTTTAGAGATGAACCAGTACATGTTCATCTCCCTTGTTGAAATATAAAAGCGTCGTACTAGGATAGTTTTCATACCCGGAGGCGATATGGGTTTAGCTCTGCACAAGATACTTGGAATCTCGAAACTGTTATAGGGTAGGGATCCCTACAAGGAATACACTCCCAGTAACAAAGAGCTCGCAACCTTGGAATAGGAGAAGTCAGAGCTGATGAAAGTATATAAAGAGTTACTATGCCACTATCATATCTGCCAAAAAGTCAAGAAATAGGGCAAAATATAAAGGGATCCCCTCCATATACCACCAACTTTACTAGCTATTTGTTCACCCAACATGATGTACCAAACAAGATCTACTTCTCCATTCGGAAGCCCCTGAAGGAAGAGGAGATTAAGGAGATAATGAAGGAGCACAGGGAGAAGAATAGCGAGGATGAGGACGATGAGCCATCAAAGGTCCCAATTTATAACTACTTCTACCAGGCCCTACACAAACAATCAGACGAAGCAATAGTGGTCGGGTATCTAATGGGGGCAGGTGACTTTGCTCGGGTAGATCCGCCATATCACTATTTGATGGGTTGGCTAATAATGCACTACCCAAAACTGATGAATCCCGGCATGGAAAATAATGCCTTTATCCGAAGCTACCGGAAGACAAAATGGAACTACAAAGGAATCTCGGCCTATAGAAAGGTATTAAGTCATATGGCGGTGTATGACTACTTCAAAATAGTTTCACTCTTGCCCGGATTGAGGGTGGTGATTCTTTGAAAGACGGAGGAGCAAGCTCTTCGGGCATGTCAGAAGGAGAGTTCCATTGGCTCCTATTAATTCGACCATGTCATCTAGTGTACCAGAATAGGAACACGGTATTACTGGAGCCGTACATTCCGAGATGATTCGCACACTAGTTCGGCTATAGTCAGCTCCTATTGGGCAATAAGAGCTCATGGCTCAGATACAATGACACTTTACTCAACGGAGCCCGAGCATGGCAATATTTTAACGTTGGTTGCACGAAAGTGCTGTTCAAGCTACCAGAGAGAAAGGCTCAATTCTACATGCTTTTTCCTATGGCCAAACTTTATTGCTCGGTGAATGCCATGTCAACTAATTATGACCAGGAGAAGAGCTTTGTCACTGGCACCAATTTGAATCCATATGCCGAAGATATTGTAGACGCCCGGATGCCCTCGCTAAAGGGCATAAAGATAGACACAATACCGGCGATTGAATGCAATCCGATGGTACCAAGAGTAAGCACATCTGGCGAACCGAAGACCACAATCGATATCTCATTAAAGCATAAAGCGTCGGTATAGAAGATCTCACGACCTCCCAAGAGGAAGAAGGTTGTCACCAAAGAGCCAAAGAAGACCAAGAAGATGGGGTCAACCTCCGTCCAGAAGAAAAAACATGCCAAGAAGTCCTCGGCGAAGGAGATCGAGGACGAAGGGGCATCGACTATGGCCCTGGTCATTCCAGAGGTAGACCTTATCATGTATGCAATAGCCATATCTGTAAAGCCTCTTTGTTCAATAAATGCATGTTCTCAAATTGTGCAAAATTTTGGAGCGGTAGCAAAGCAAACCCGGAAGGCGACAACTAAAGTGCCTTCCCCCATAGAAGAAGATATTCAAGTAATCACATAATCTCACGAGCCCAAAAGGAAGCCACAAGAAGATAAAGAATTTAATGGCAGGGATATCCCAAACGAGGCCAACGTGGAGGCCAAAAGACTTTAGATAAAGTAGTATAGGATTATGTACCATTAGAAGTGATGGTGACCCTTGGACACCGCTTGTGGATATCTCGTTCAATAACTTGGCTGCAATCGGGGCAGCCTTTACTGAATTTGAGAAATAAGACGTACCGTCGACTCCATCGGGTACATTATTCTCGAATTTCACAGAGGATGAAATATTTCGGCTTTGATTTTCCATTCTTCTTATGAAGGTGACCACAAGCATGGATAATTTTGTAGGCGCATCGAGGGAAGAGCTTGTCGAAGTCCATGACAAAGAAGAGATTTCCCAAGAGAGGGACAATCAAAATTGAGACACCTGTGCCTGGCCCGACTGAGGCCAGAACTGAAGAACCCTCTGTCAGTAAACCAACACGGGTTGCTGGCAAGGTTATAGTTGAAGAGAAACTGACTAGTGAGCTAGTAATGGCTTCTACGATCAGTCATACAATAAATAAGGAGTTGGCAACCATCGCGGCTCTCCTGGCAACCACAAGTATAATACTTTTCTTACGAAAAAATTAAAAAATTTCATTTTTAATCTCTACTAACTAACAACATATTTTCTGGTGACAACTGCTTCCGTTGCCATTCATCCACTAGCACTGCTATCAGTGGGCTTCCTCGGCCATAACCTAAATATGTCGTCAATGCTTACCGAGATGGATGAGATGGAGAGAATTCTCATCCATGCCTTTTACACCATTTTGAGGCTAGGGGTACCAAACGTCCTAGAGAAGAATATATTATTCTCTTTAGTGCGAAAATCTACATTGTGTCAAATAGAAGCGCTTGGGGATTTCTAGGGCTACAAATCAATGGTCGAAGAGTTGAAGGTAACTGTCGATGAGTTAGAGCAGTGCCTCACATAACTCAAATAGATGCAGCAACATATAATATCTTTGGTCCTTGAAGAGCATACTAATCTGACTGCTGAGGTGTTGAAGGAGGAGTCTATTTATGTGCATAAAAAGAGATCCACAACCGTGAGATCCTCAAATCAAATATTGCATATGAATAACTCATTGGTGATGGACTGAACCACCTTTCAACACAAGATTCTCTAGCCAAAAAGATGGCAGAAGTCACTGAATAGATTAAACTGCTTCAAGAAAAGTATGCAAAGATGGAATCTGATCTAAACTGGTCTATGGAAGAGCGAAAGACTCTATGCGATCAAGCCAATAACGTAGTCAAATACTTTGTCGATCTGGATGCACAATTGGCCAAGCTAGAAAAGGAACATGAAGAGATTGCTCCCTTCAAAGATGAAGTTGCTCGTGAATGGGAAGCTGATCCGAGTAGCAGCCAAACGACAATCCAAAATAGATTTTCTGTGCAAGATAATTAACGAGCTCTGTGAAAACATTGAAGAACTTTAACACTTGTTATTAGTTCTTCTTTTTGTTCTGTCTTGAAAAGTTTATCTTTGTATATTCCCTTTTATGCAAAAAAATAATAAAAACTTTTTTATCGCCAAAACTTTTCTTGTGAATGTGAATGTGAATATGAATGTGAATACTTTGCTAAAGGTAGTATGGACATAGTATAATATTGCACTCTTTGGAAAAAATGATAGAATAATTCCACTAGGAAAATTATAGTGGACTTATTACTTATAGCATACCTAACTGTTGAGGTACAGATAATAAGTTGAAACTAGAATGCTATTAGAGATAATATGGACGTGATAGCTAGGGGTTGATAAATATCATATTTGCTCAGAGGTAATATGGACATGGCAAACTTAGTAGTATAAAACCTTGTGGGGATTCAATTTTCTAGAAAATAAGTCAGAGGATATAGACATAACTATTTTCTCGAGAATATAGCAAAATCTTGCTAGGGAGTTGATTATTTATAACCCAATCGGGGATTAGAAATAAGACATCATTAGAGCAACTGTATTATAAAGATATGCTTACTCTACTAGGGAGAGAGTTTGCTTGTTGTGGTTGGAAGATAGTTCAGAGGTAATATTGATGTAAACAACTTTGAGGAATATTTCAACTCAACTGGGGATAAAATATTTGTGAGTAGACAATCTCTAATCCAATTAAGGATTAGAAATAAGAAATCCTTATAGCAACTTGGCTTTAAAAAAAGCTTATTTGCTGGGGGGAATTTGTTTAGTGATCTCAAAAAAAAATATTGTGTAGGATTAAAGTATAATTACACTAGGGAACTTTAGAGGATCTATTATTTTTTACGTATCCAAGACTCTTGAATACAGATAATAGCTCAAATAATATTTTGTAAAGAATTTCACAGATTCTTCTGGGAGAATTACTAATCTCAGCTAAAGATTTAGTAATGCTGGGGAAAATGAAGGCATGCTCTTGATTAGGTGAAAGCACTTGAGTGTAACTCCGCTGGGAGGTTTTGACTCTATTTAGGGAATTTCTTACTATGTTGGGAATCTTAAATTTTGTTGGAGAGATTTTGAGTGGATCTATTACCCATAACGCATTCAAGACTATTGAAAATAGATAATAGATTAAAAATACTCTGTGGGAGAGTTAAGAATGTAAACACTGTATATATTTACAATTCACACATTATGCATATCCACTGGGATTATACATAATATATTTTTAGGAATATGCCATTGATAGGCATCATCGGCAAGTCTCTATTAAGCTTTGTGAGCCTGTAAGCACCGACTCCATTATGAACGGGTCTTCCTATTTAGGCTAGAATTTGACTTCGACCTTATGCGTCATGACCATCGGTCTTCTTACTCGAGGCTATCGATATGGAACACTCTTTCTTTTACCTTTTATTAAAGTCTTTAGAGATGCGTGCTTGATATAGCTCAATATGTTGTTGAGTTAATAGATATTTTTTATCAATTGCTTCCATCTCTTGTAACCACAAACGATGATTGTCTTTGGTTGTTAATCACTGAAGAGAGCAATTCTAAGAGAATGAATCTAGATCTCCAGGGAAGAATTGCTTCGCTCCTGTAGACCAAAGAATAAGGCATATTGTCGGTCGGAATCTATACCGTTGTGCGGTAGGACCAAAGACATTCACCAAGCTTCTCGTTCCAATCACGTTTGTTGGATGAAATAAACTTTTTGAGCAACTTGATAATAGTCTTGTTGAACGCTTCTGCTAATCCATTCCCAGTCTTAGACCATACTCAAAAGCATATAGAGTATCCATGTTCTCTGTAAAAGACTGATAGACACCAGATTTGTTTAAATGTCATGACCCAGACCAGATATAGGGGCATGAGTACATGGGTACGTCCAGCCTACGCCGCAACATCGGCAGTAGAACGTTGCCTAGGTTAACAATACTATTTAAACATCTTACACAATATATATATAATATACCTGTAAAGATATCTCAACTTCCAAATGGAGGACAATATGATAATATGATAATGATAATCAATACTCAATCACAATATAAAACAAGAGAAAGATATGACACGATATAGAATAGAAGGAAAGAAAATACAGAGTCATAATACATCACAAGTCCAAGTCCAATAGTCTAATCACAACACAATGGTCTCTAATATAATACATGCCAATAGTGTCTAACTGACATACAATATCATAAATGAACTAGCTAAGTCTCATCGACTGCTGGTACTATCTCAATAGGCTCTACGAGTGCTATCTCAACTGGCTCGCCATCTTGTGGCCCGTAGTGTGTAGGCACCAGTCCTCTAATGAATCATCTAAAAAATATATTCAGTCAGAATTGGAGCAAAGTACAACCCAATATCAGTTCCAATCATTGACAAAAACTATAAGGCAACAATAGTAATAAAAATAAATAAAGAAAGTAAATAAACTAGTAAGTATCACAAGAAAGAGTATCATGGTAAATAATAGAATTAAACTGAGAACAATATGGTGAGGAACATCAATATAATAAACTAGAATAAAGAAAAATATAATAATAAAATATTCCTTGAAATATTAGTGAGATAATGTGATCGGCTTGGGCCTAACATGGGCTATATATAAAAGGTGAGCTAGCATGATCACACGTGAGTTGCATGATCTGCTAGCTATCATGGGCTACACTAAATCACGGGCTATAAGATATGATCACATATCCACTAATACTTCTCCAACCCCTGTCTAGTACACTGATCCAAATCATGACACGTTATAATACATATATCACGATACACGGTCTATAATATCATATACTATGATCATGGTCTAAATAATCATGAAGATATCACGGTAATCACTAAGTAATCATGAAGAGCGACACGACGATCACTAAGTAATCATGAAGATAATTTCTCATGATAGGGATCCACGTATAAAAATCTGTGTCATAATTTGTCAAGGATCAAATATCTCAATACTAAATACATGTAACATAGAGACTATCAAAATAAGAAAACTATTAGAGAATGTACTCGCATATGGTCCCGAACAAAAGATATGACTCGGTGTCCGAGTTGGTGTCACACAACTCTATAATAAAATATCATGCAATTTGGTGTAATGAATGATAAATAAGTTAAAATAAACTAAGATATGATTTCTAGGCTATTTCTATGTCATAATGGTCAAACTAGGTCAAACTAGGTGTTTACCCTCATTCTAGGTCCAAACCTAGCTTCTAAGGTGGTTACAAGGTCATACTAGCTATTATCACTAAGTATCTTATATAACTTATGTATACTAGTTAAACATCAAGTATATATGTATATAACTTATCTTATATAACTTATGTATACTAGTTAAACATCAAGTATCTATGTATATAACTTAAGTATATATAAACTAGTTATCACTATTACTATGTAATACCTGAGTCATTACACAATACTAAACTTAGTTCTAACCTATTACTTAACATACCTCAATATCTTAGTTTAACTAATGTAACTTAGCTATATACTTATTAACTTAGTATATTTAATACCTACAATTATCTTAACACTTACCCCCACTCACTAACACTCTGCCTCACACCTTGCCCTAGCATTAACTCTAGCTCACTAATATTAATACGGATACATACTTCCTTCCCTTTCCAACCTTCACTTCACTCTAACTATCCATTACACACATTTGATACACTTTGGTATCTCAACATACTCTAATCTCCATCTCAAAGCTTCACCTCTAAAACTACTGCAGTTGTTGCTCTCACTTGAATTACCTATTACATTGGTTTCCACCAAAACTATCCTTGCATAACACTCTCGATTCTTGATCACTAAATACTTGTATATTGCTTCTAACTGCCTGCATGTGCAGGGAACATTGTTACCACAGAACCTGACTTCCTCTCTTGCTCCCCCCCATACTAGCTGCACACCTCCCAGACTTCCTTCCTTGCTCTGCACAGAAAGGCTACTGCCTCTTGCATTACTGAGATAAGCCTACACAGAAATGGATTGTGCCCGAGCCCTACTTGGGTTACTGTGTACAACAGCAACCAAGCCACCATCTTATACCAAAATTTTATATCAACTAACATCTCAATAGTAGCAGTACCCTCTACTGCTACTAGCCCGAGCTCCCCCCATATAAAATCCATGCCTATAAAAACCAATAGAACCCAGCAACAACAACTCTATTTCTTGCTACACTTGAGTTTATTACTGACCATCATACTGCCATTACAGCTCCATGGCCCTTCACATATACACAACAAGCCTATTTCCCTCCAGTTCTTACTGCAACCCAGTGATGCACTCAAGTTTCCCTTCACTGCTCATTGAACTCCCAACCCAAGCTCAACACCATATCAACCACACTCACAACACATACACACACACACACACACACACACACACACACACACACATATATATATATATATATATATATATATATATATATATAACACAATAATACTTGGGTGAACACAATACATGCACTAATAACTATTTCATCAAACATCTATAGTGCACCATTAGGATACTCATGATACGCACCAAAATCAAGTATCAAAAACCCCAATGCTTAACAAATACTAGTTATACATATCAATTACACATATATATAACTAATGCAACTAGTTACGATAGGAATTGAAGAGTAGTTACAAAAATCACCCAAAATGAACCTCGTATCATAGCTTATCACAAAATACCATGATACGCTCTACTCGTGTCCGATTATGGACATGTATCTAGTCCTATACTATCAACTTAAGTCTAATTAGATGTAATTGGTCTCATGACACATACTTGATGCATCAATCTCAAAATTTCCCCAAAATGAGCATAAATCTCTATGTAGAAATCATAATAGAGGTCATATGAACCTAGTTCTCACTACTAGAAAAAGCGCTATTAGCGACGTATTTTAGCGACGTCAAAAGAAACGTCGCTAATAATATATAATTAGCGACTCCTTATAAAAACGTCGCTAGACGTCGCTAAATGGCGACATTTAGCGACGTTTAGCGACTTTTATTAAGATTTTAAAAGTTAAGTCGCTATAAGTTAAATAAAGGTCGCTAAACGTCGCTAATATGTCTAATTTAGCGACGTTTAGCGACGTATATAGCGACCTTTTTATTAAAAATATTTTAGCAACGTGTTTAGCGACGTCAATGACGTCGCTAAAATTTAAGTTAGCGACGTTTTACTTGGACGTCGCTAAACGTCGCTAAAATTTGGTTAATTAGGGCTCGGTTTCATTTTTCCCCATCTGCTGAAAATTCGAAAAGAGAAAAACTCCCCCCCCCTCCCCCGTGCTCCGTCGACCGGCTCTCCACCCTATTCCGGTAAACCCTACTCTCTCTCTCTCTCTCTCTCTCTCTCTCTCTCTCTCACAGGACACATGTGACATTGACACAAACACTACACACACAGACACTGACACAGACACAGACACGGCACACACACACACTGACACAGACACTGATGAGGACCTAGGGTTAGGGTTAGGGTTAGGTTTGTTGACATGGGGTTAGGGTTAGGGTTAGGGCCGACTGGCCCAAGTCTACGAGAGAGGTAACAGCAGCAGTGAGCACTGCTTACTAGCTTTGATTATCAAATAAAATAAATTGATTATCAATTCGGTTCTGTTTCGGTTATAGATAATTTATTTCAGCTTTGGGTTTTTAAAATTTTTACTTATTCGATTTTTATTATTTCGGTGTTGAAACCGAATAACCCGAACGCCCACCCCTAGCTAGACCTGACAATTGGACCGGGATGACCAGCCCGGCACGAATCCGGCCCGCAAAACCCTGTCCGAATTATCGTGGGCTCGGCCCGGCCCGACCCAATATATAGGGACGTGTCGGACCTCATATCTCGGCCCATAAGAGAGGTCCGGCCCCGAAGCCCAGGCTCGTTCCGACCCAAGGCACAGCTCGGCCCGGCCCGACACGCTGCTGCTTGCTAGCCTGATCGACAACCTGGTTTATACTATCTGATGTATTATACACATCCATGTATTACATAGTCCTACGCCAATCTATGGGATTTGGTATGCATACAATCTGCCAAGTTCTTGTATATAGATTGAAACAAATGGATTGTGAATCTCCAAGACAAATATGAAGCAAGAACTTGCAGTGTGTTATTTTTTTGTGCTATGTTTACATATCCCAAAGTAGAGAAGTTCATCCGAGAGAGCATACCATCTGTGTTGTTTCTCCCGGAAACAAATGCGCTCCCAACCATCTCCTATGCACATTCAACCCTACACTTCATAATTTAAAAATAAAATGTTAGTTGTTCTTCAATCTCTACTTTGAAGTCCTTGTAGGGTTCACGGAATCCCAAGTCCGATCCGGTCCGGCTCGGTCCAGTCTGAAACTCACTGTGCCGTGGGTCACGTGTCGAACTGGACTTAGATTTTTACCCTTAGGTCCGGTCTGACCCGTTATAGTGCATGGGCCTGAGAGGCCCGGCCCACTCGACAGCTCTACTCCTAGCTATGGCATATTTTCATAGAGCAATAGCCCGTATACTTGGGAAACTTTTGATGCAAAAATTGTTCAAGCACCAGGTGCCTTAGTGCAATGCCATGACTGCTTTTCCCATAACGGACACTGACCTAGGAGTGTGGTTGGGGGCAGCTGCAGTTCTATAGTATGACACACTATTTGTAGTGTTGACTGCACACTTATAGTGCAGTTCATAGTACTATGGGGTTGGGGGCAGCTGCAGTTTTGATAAATGAAAATATGTATTATATCAGTTATGATTTTTATAGTACGGTTAATTTTGCATGTAATGATTTATATGATAGCTTATGTCAATTTTGCAGAAGTTTCTAGAAATGGATATGAATTACTATCTGCGTCATCGTTCGTGGATGTACAACCGTCATCCTGATGACATGTGCGGTGTGCGGGATAAATTTATTGAGGGTGTACAGCAGTTCCTGCAGTTCGCAAAGGCGTTCCCTCAATACATGGACGGTACCAAAATTAAGTGTCCGTGTGTGAGATGTCGCAACAGGAAATATCATCCTGAAGTGGAAGTTACATATCATTTATACTCGAAGGGCTTTACGCCGAATTACTATCAGTGGACCGCGCACGGAGAACTTGTATCTCTAGCATCGGAGTCGGAGCCCTATGTGGAGCCGTATATGGATGTCCAAGACCACGATGCTTACGACGACGGGTTGGTGAACATGGTTTATGATGCTGCGGGGCCTAGTTTCAATCCTGACAATTATGATGCGGCGGGACCTAGTTTCAATCCCGACAATTATGATGCAGCTGAGGAGGCACCGAATGCCGATGCTGCAAAGTTTATGGAGTTTCTTGAGAATGCAAGGACTCCATGTCACGACCCGCACCCGGTTTAGGGCACGAGAGCGTGGGTACGTCCAGCCTACGCCGCAGCATCGACGGTAGAACGCTGTCTAGGTCAAGTACTATCTAAATAATCTCACACTAGTATCCAACTCCATAAGGAGACACGGATAATAACATACTCAATCACAATTACAGCACGATAAGAATTTGAAGAAATAAAAGAATACAACACAAGTCTAATGGCACAATAATCATACCTGCAATCATTACTTCCAATCCCCAAGTGTGTCGGAACCAGTCTACTAAGGTCACAGTCTGGAAAAATATTTTCCAGTCAGGAAGGAGCAAAGTACATCTCTAAATAGCAGTTCTATAAAATGACATAAACTATGTAGCAGTTCTAGATGGAAACATACCAGATGCATGTATAGGTACGAGAATGTACAAGAAAAGAAATATACTGGAAATACTGTAAGTAAATGCAGGAAGAAAAATAATATGTCAATGAGCAAGAAACCTATGACTAAGTGTGTGAGTACTAGCTTTAACATGTGATCGGCTTGGGACTAGTAAACTCATTACATGGGTTAGTAGGGCTAACCGATGTAACAGTGAGGAGGCATGTAAACTCATTACAGGGGTTAGTAGGGCTAACCGATGTAACAGTGAGGAGACATGTAAATGGTCAGGCCGCACCCGACGTGAGATGTGGGGTGAGCTATGGTGCATATAAAGTTGGGTATGATCACATATCTATACTAAAGTACTCCCCAAACCCCCCCCCCGACTGGTATAGTAGATCCAATCATGGTACGCTATGGCACAGGATTCCCTAGGAAGGTAGCAAATCTCCCCGGAAATCAGTGTCTGTACATGCACAAGATAACAAGGAAACAAGTCTCGTACAAGCCACACCATGAATAAGGAATAACATCTCATGACGAGATCCGTGTATACCAATCCGTGTAACCAGCGTGTCAAGAGCAATGGATATTTACACTAGATACAGTGAACATAGGAAATATCATAAATTAGAAACTAATCAGAGAATGTACTCGCCTTGGGTCCTTAGCTGGTAATTATTGATGTCCTGTTCCAGAGTATCCCCTGGGTAAACCAACAGTCCTTGATGGCATCAATATTTTTCTGTTTGATATCAGCTGCTGAGTGTAGGGATATGAACTTTGCAAGTGAAGTAACAAAGGCATCTCTATGGGTCTTCATAGACATGACTGCTGTAACATGAATAGCACATCGAAATCCTTCAAGGCAATGGGAAATTACGACTTCATCATCACTCTGGTCAAGTGGAACACTGAAGGCTGCCAGCATAGGTGCCCAGCAGACCTCAATCATGAATCTCAAACTACCACATCTGTTGCAGCATAATATACGGACTCAGATTTTCTAGCTTTTTCCTTAAATTGTTCTTGCATGTGTCTGATGAGATCATTGCTAGTCTCCATTAGTTGATCTTCTCGCTTCCGAATCACAATATTCAAAATGTTATCCAAGCCTGGGATCCTGTTAGAATTCATAGACTGTGTTTGTTGAGGAGCCAAATCATCTTCTTTCATCTTTATTTCCTTACTTGAAATTCTTTCATACAAGGATCGCATATATTCTTCAGGTAGATCCTTTCCGTCATCAATACCACGATTGTTCCTTATGAAGTCATCTGGGGACATCTTATTCTTAACCATAGGATTATGTGCATCAGCATTGAGCATTATTACTGAGTATGCAAGGACATAAGCCGTATCTGCACTAGTAAAGGCCTTTGGGTGGCATTTGCAATAACGCTCAGCAAATTTTTCCATGATACGGTCAATCTTTTGTGCCTCACCAGGCAACCGAAAGCCTTGTAGAAAGGTCCTGATTGCCTCATCAAACTCCATACCTTGAAAAACAAATGAATCCACATATGCATGCATGACTTTAAGGGATAACTCCTCCCTTTCTCCTAGATAATCACCAATAAGGGTCTTGTTCAAGCCAGATGCATTTCTAAGAAAGGTAGCTATCTCCTCTGGTGAATCACCAACTTTATTTGCACTTATAAGAAACTCAATTCCTTTCTTAGGCTTTTGATTGAAAAGGGAGATACCTGAAGTTCTAGCTTGTAAGCCCTACGGTGTTCCAAAGATGCAGCTTCCGAGATACCATTTGCAAATTTCAGTTTGAGAATCCATTCCATCAGAAGCTTCTTCCCCAACATTTACACCAGGAAGATCATTTCCACCTTCAACATTATCTGCAAGTGTTTCTGGATTCTTCGGAGAGTGAGGGTCTGGTATTCTCAACTGTTTGTTCATCCAATCCCCCATTGACCTCAAAATTGCCACCAAGGACTTCATAGCTTCAACTTTCATAGTAGTGTCCTGAGGTGGTACTAAAGTTGTAACCACACCAAGGGGAACTCCTTGAGCTGTTTTCAGCAGACCATTGACCATCCTCTCGAATATGTTAGGTGAGTGCACATCGCAATCATAATTCACAAAAATGTCTACCAAAATCTGAGAATCGAAGCAGAGCTTTTCTAAAATGTGAAGCACAATCATCTTCTGCTGAAAATTTGGTTGAGCAACATTTTCCAAAACTCTGAGAACAATCATCGGAAAGAATACTCCAATTTCTGCCTTTAATCCTGGTCTGAACCTTGACACAAGGCTCATGAATATGGAACAGGATAACTGTCGCTCGTCCTGAAGACAGCCCCGGCATTCTCCAGCAAGATCTTGAGCAGCTCCAGCGCCGGAGTTGGCAGCGGCCGCCGGGGTCGGGGAGAAGTCGACGGAGCAGGGAGCTCCGGGCTGTAGACCAGCGGGTCGGTGGGCTCGGGATGGCCGCTGGCCGGGCCAGAGAGGAGAAAGAATCGGTGGCCGGTTGGAGCAGCCAGGAGATGGGTGATGATGGTTTCACTCCCTCTTCTTTCCTATTTCAAAAGTAAAAGAGAAGAGGAAGAAGAAGGAAGAAGAAAAATGAAAAATGAAGAAAAGAGGAAGAAGAGGAAATGGGCGGAAGGCTTCTGGAAAGGAGAGAAATGAGTAGCTGTTACTTATAGGAGTAGGATTTTAGGGTTATCAAAATTGATGGACATGATTTAATATAATCAAATGAAGGGATGATGATCTACTCTCTTCTAGAAATATTTGTATACACAATTGTATTGACTATCGGTCCACAAAATGTTAGGATAATTTATCGCTTTCCACTCGTTCCTATTCTCTTTCATTTATTAAATAATAAAGGCAAATAATTGCTACACTATTATTTACTTAAGTAATTTATTTAACTAAATCATCATAGTTATAATTAATTATAAAAGGTATAATAATCATAGTTCGTGTGATTAACCTAATCGTTTTAAATAATTTATCTTATTCAAAATAATACGATTTTCAAAACATACTTTTGAACTAGCATTGAAACTCAAAACTAATAAAAATATATTTTATATAAATTCCATGAATAAAATTATAAAGAAATCATTTTCCTAAAAAAACAATAGTAGAAAGTAAAAGAAAAGAAAAGAAAAAACCCCAAGAGTTTTGAAGATTTTGGGAAACAGGAGTAACACTCCACTATATCCTGGTTGTGAGGATCATTCACCGTTGGAGGTGGTTACAAGATTATTGAGCATCAAGTCCGATTTTAACATGTCGCAAGAATGCTATAATCGACTGCTCGATTTGATTATAGAGATCTTGCCCGAGGGTGCAAAGTTGCCTAAAGACTTCTATCGATCTAAGAGGATGGTGAGATCGCTTTGGATGGGATACGAGAAAATCGATGCATGTCGCAACGGGTGCATGTTGTACTACAAAGACGACAAGGATGAAGATGCGTGCAGATTCTGTGGTGCTGATCGCTACAAGGCCACTGTTAGAGGAAAGTCTGTCGGTGCAAGGAAGCCTACCGATTCGATGCACTACTTGCCTTTGACGCCGCGGTTGCAGCGGTTGTTCATGGTTAAGGAGACTGCAGAAAACATGAGTTGGCACAGGCAAAAACAGATCGAAGGAGTATTGGATCATCCATCCGATGGAGAAGCATGGAAGCACTTTGATCGAGAGTATCCATATTTTGCCGAGGAAGCGCGTAATGTCAGATTGGGGCTCTGCTCTGACGGTTTTACCCCATTCGGACTTTTGGGCTCCCAGTATTCGTGTTGGCCTGTGATCGTCACTCCGTACAATCTACCGCCTTGGATGTGCATGAAGACTCCGTATATGTTCCTAACCGTTATTATCCCGGGTCCGAACAATCCGAAGAGGAACATCGATGTGTATTTACAGCCTTTGATAGATGAGTTGAATCAGCTGTGGGAAGTCGGTGCCAACACGTACGATGTTTCTAGAAAGCAGAATTTTCAAATGAGGGCAGCACTTATGTGGACCATCAACGACTTTCCGGCCTATGGAATGTTATCGGGATGGAGCACCCATGGTCGTCTCTCATGTCCGTATTGCATGGACCGTTCTCAGGCTTTCCGTTTGAAACACGGAGGCAAACCGTGCTTCTTCGATTGTCATCGACAATTTTTGCCGAACGATCATCCGTACCGGAGGAATCGGAATGCTTTTCGTGCGGGAGTTGTGGAGAAGGCCAATCCACCGCCAAGGTGGCCCGGATGCACGATATGGGAAGAGGTAAAAGATTTACCAAGTGCTATCCAAGAGCCTGCTAAGGGGTACAAGTGTGACGGATTTGGTCGCACCCATAACTGGACGAAGAGGAGTATATTCTGGGATCTGCCATATTGGAGCACCAATCTGATCAGACATAACCTTGATGTCATGCATATCGAGAAGAATGTGTTTGATAACATAATTAATACTGTAATGGATGTAAAGGGGAAGACGAAAGATAATCCGAAGGCGAGGTTGGACTTAGAAGACATATGTAGACGTCCTGCATTGCATTTGATAGAGGAGGGGAATGGAAAGTTAAAGCAACCTAAGTCAGTTTTCTCACTGGATAAAGAGGATAAAGGTAGACTTTGTAGGTGGATTCAGGGTCTAAAGTTTCCAGACGGGTACGTGTCGAACTTGAAAAGATGCGTCGACCTCAAGGAGAACAAACTAGTAGGTATGAAGAGCCACGATTGTCACGTATTCATGGAGAGGTTAATTTCGATTGCATTTCGGGAATTCTTACCGCAGGTCGTTTGGGACCCATTGACAGAGCTGAGCATATTCTTCAGAGATCTTTGTTGTACTAAGTTGCTCGTCGATCGTCTAGAAAAGCAAGAGAGGGACATTGCGGTAACACTATGTAAGCTCGAGAAGGTGTTTCCTCCTGGATTCTTCGACTCTATGGAGCATTTGCCAATTCATCTTTCCTATGAGGCACGTGTTGGCGGTCCTGTCGGTTATCGGTGGATGTACCCCTTCGAGCGCCATCTGAATCACCTAAAGAGAAAGGTAAAAAATAAGGCACGGGTTGAAGGCTCTATTTGTGAAGCTTATGTTCTCGAGGAGATTACAAACTTTTGCTCGACGTATTTCAATCCGCATGTTGCTACTAATAGGACGAAAGCTCCCAGAAACGACGACGCATATCAGGAATCTAATGATGCAATACTCAAAGTATTCAATGCATCCGGAAAGCCCTCGGGAAAAATGAAGAAGAGATATTTGAATGACGATGAGCTAAGGGCTGCTCAATTGTATATATTACTCAATTGCGACGAGGATGAAGTGGAGAAGCTAGAGGGGTAAGTAATTAACGTCCACGTTTACATCATCTCAATGTAATAGTATAAGATACTATTATGCTACTAATCAGCAGTTGCTTCATTGTTTTTCAGCACATATAATGATGAGTTGAGGTCGGTTAGGCCCTACATAACAGACGAAGAAGTAGAACAAGATATGAGATGCCATTTTCCTTCTTGGTTGAGCGCATATGTAAGATGCTTGGTAATTACTTTTTATTTCTGCACTTGCAAAACAAATAACTTACTATCGCTACTTTGGTATTTAGGTCGATCGTCTAATATCACCTGAGACTGAATCTATTAGGACTCTAGCCAAGGGACCAATTACTGCCGTAAAAATATGGCCAAGTTTCTGTGTGAATGGGTTCAGGTTCAAGTCAACAAATGCTCCTATTAGAGACAGCTTTCTGGATCTTGATTCCACGAAAAACAGTGGTTTGTGTATCAAATCTTCAAACTACAAAGACGTCAATCCGGGCAATGATTTTTTTGGCATCTTACGAGAGATTGTGGAGTTGACATATAATTATGGCCCAGAACCTGCTAATATCGTGCTATTCAGGTGTGAATGGTTCGATCCGATTCAAGATCAAGGTTGGAAAATTGACAAGCATGGCCTTGTGGATATAAACTACAAGCGTAGATATCAAGGCTACGAACCATTTGTCCTATCAAGTCAGGCTCAGCTCGTGTACTTCGCAACTTATCCTAGACGGGGGACAGCGAGGTCGGATTGGTGGGCAGTATGCAAGACTAAAGCTAGAAATACCTTTGACATTGACGAAATAGCTTATCAGGAGGACGATCTACCTCTTGTAACAAATATTGTAGATGTGGACTCAACGGAAGTTACTCATTACACGAGTAATAATGTAGAAGATGTAGAATTATCCGGAGAGGACGACGAAGTAGATGAAAGTGAAGACGAGGAAGAGGAAGAGCAGGACGAGGAAGGCGAACAAGATGAATTTTCTGAAGATGATTGAAAATATAAAATATTCCATGTAGAATGTAACTATATTTGGACTATAAATATTGCATGTAGAAGTAGATGTTGACATTAACGAATATATGTATTATATTTTGACTGTATAATACTTTGAGATATGTATCACATTCCGACTGTAGAATGTAGTATATATTTGTGTTTCTCTATATTCATCATATGTTGTTATCAGATATGACAGGACGACGCGAAGGATTCGGCAGGTCCCGAGGTAGACAGAGTGCCACTCCGGTACTGCCTACTGTTGGTTCCGGATCATCGTCGCCCAGTACTCCAGTATATCGATCAGCCACATCTCCGACTGCGACGACGTTGCGTGGAATCACTCCTGGGACGAGTAGTTCCAGGCGTGATAGTACTCCCTCGTCCAGCGTTCCTCCTGCTGACGGAAGCATGGAGACAGATGAGCATGTAGAGGAGGTCGTGCCGACGTTGTCCCAGCATCAGCAAGATCCTCCATGCGCACCACCGGAGGAGACGAGGACAGAGATTTGGGCCGACGGTACAAAGTAAGTCAATTAGATGGTTTAATATATATTTGTGTTTCTCTTTATTCATCGTATATTGACTTTTTCAGTAATCTAAATTATTATTTCTGTATAGATATCGTCCATCGTCGGTTCAGAGACGCCTGGGCCAATTTCTGAGAAACAACTACGGTGGCCCTTGGATCAACTATTCGGAGGCTCCGGAGGAGAGGAAGGCGTTCTGGTTTGCGCACTTCCAGGTAAAAGTATATTAAATAAATCCTCTAATTTATGCATATTCGTGATGCTAACTTAATAAATTATTTATTGTAGCAAACGTATTTTTATCCTCCGCACCGGGCCGAGTTGATCGAGCGGCTCTTTCCTACCGTTGCCGCCAAGCTTATCCGAGATGCTCTGGATGACCAGAAGGCTCGTGATCGTGCTGGAAAACCGATCCAAGGTTGGATCACGCCTGAGCAGTGGACTGCGATGAGGGCTAGATTCGACGATCCGAGCTACAAGGAAAGGTCTAAGAAGGCCAAGGCGGCTAGGCAGAATGCTGCCAAGTGGTGTGGTGGCTCGATTCCGATGACGGAATATTTCCGTCGTTTGGTATGTTTTTTCTTTTAAAATATATTATTTTAATATAAGTACCATAAAATGGTACTTGGAATAAATATTTAAGTTTAGTAATAAAAAATATATTTTTAACAGGTACAGAGGGGTGAGGATGCGAACATGGTGACCGTCTTCTTGGCCATCCATCGCAAGGACGGAAATCTCATTGATGAGAGGGCCTCACAGACCTATGTAAGTATTACTTTACTTTGTGTTTATTTTAATATAACTTAGGCAATTATTGAGTTTCCAAACCTTTTCTAGGCCGAGTATCTTAGGCTTCGTGAGCGGGCGACTGCTAGTGCACCTACACCTGGAGAGGCTGGTGCTTCGTCGCAGCCCGGTCCATCTCCGTCGGCGGACGACCTGTGGGTGACCGCAGCTGGTGGTCTCCAGAGGGGTACGTACTACGGTACGGGCTCCTACGGCGCCCTGGTTGCGACGCAGTCATCTAGGGCCTCCCCGACAGCTGTGCATTCCACACACCCCTCGCAATCGCAGCCCTCGCAGTCGTCGGCCAGAGTCCAGGAGGCCGTCCAGGAGGCCGTTGACCGTCAGATTGCGTCTCTCCGTGACGACTTGCTGCGAAGTATGGAGGACCAGTCCCGGTCCCAGCCGCAGGCGGACGATCCGATGCTTATCGCACGATTGGATATGCTCGACCGCAGCATGACGGAGCTACGAGAATTGACAAATGATATTAGAGCCTCCAATGATCGCAACATCATGGAGCTGCAGGCGTCACAGCTATCGATGGGCGAGAAGCTGACGAGGATGCATGCGTCACAGCTATCGATGGGCGAGAACCTGACGAGGATGCAGGATTCAATGGGTGATAGCAGTACGAGGTTGTTATCTACCCTGGATTCTTACAACCAGCGACTCGCAGATTTGGAGCGGGCACGGCCGCCACCGACGTCACTGCCTTCTCCATCGACATCGGTGTCGATTCCACGGGACGAGTATGAGGAGTTGTTATCCTTGAAGCGCGCCGCTGGTCAGCCTCCTGCAGATCCGTAGTAGTCTAGTTATTATTATTATTATTTATGAATTATTGGTACTTCAACAATAGACATGATGTATGATGCTTCTTGTGGTCATTAATTTTTTAGTTAATTTAATTGGATTATATAGTTATCCACATTTAATTGGATTGATACTTCTTGTGGTCTTTAATTTAATTGGATAATATAGTTAACTAGATTGAATCATGTTGGTGTGTATGATGAAGATGATGTAAAACTGCAGGGAATCACAATGTTTGATTCTGGGAATTTTTTTTAATTTTTTTTAAAAATTAGCGACGTTATTAGCGACGTTTAGCGACGTTTAGCGACGTTAAATTACGTCGCTAATTACGTCGCTAATAACGTCGCTAATGACGTCGCTAAACGTCGCCAATTGCTGACATGGCAGTATAGCCAGGTCATTAAAGACGTCGGTGTAACGTCGCGATAGATGTCGCTAATCAGCGACGTTTAGCGACTTTTCTAAACGTCGCTTTTTAGTGACTTGGCGTCGCAAAACGTCGCTAAATTTAGCGACACATTAAAGTCGCTAAAAAACGTCGGCATAGCGACGTTTAGCGACGTTTTTTGTATTAGCGACTTGGTATTTTCCGACTTCTTTAAAACGTCGCTAATTACGTCGCTAAACCTAATTAGCGACGATTTTTGGTTATTTAGCGACGTTTTTAGACGTCGCTAATTTGACTTTTTCTGGTAGTGTCTTGTTCTTATGGGTAGCCCTAAGCTAAGGAAGTCTTTTTAATGGTCAAATGCATGAATTAGAGTCTAAATTATAGGAGAAATCAAAATTTATCTTTTGGAAGATGGATTCCCAATGAATTGCTCAATATAACACAATTTGGGCACAAGCTCCTTGTCAATTCCTTCCTCTTCAAGTACTACTTGCAATCCAAGCTCCAATGCTCCTCAGATGATAAATTGGAAGGGAATGAGTGTGAATTTGGTGGAGGGATAAAGTAATTTGGGGAAGAACACAATTAGGAGTCTAATTAGAATAAACTAATAAAAGAAGAGAGAGAGAGGGGGGGGACCCCCCTCTATGGATGGACCCCTTTCCCCATTTCCAAGTAACTACATAATATCCAATATGCCCCCCCCCCCCACTACTTAGTTATGAGGTTTAATTAGGAAGGGCTATATTAGGAAGCTTCTAATTCTACATGAAACTAATATATTCTCCTTAATTAATTAAAGAAAAAGAGTCTAATGGACCTAATCCAATGTTGGGCTCAATGTGTCATGACTAATCTAATTAGGTTCACTAGTGACAAGTCCAAATAATAGGCTAACCTACTAACTAATAAAAAAAGCACAACACCATATAAATAATTAGTAGCACAATATATAAATATTTAATCACTAAATATAATAAATAAAAAATGATAAAAATATCCTCATCTAGAAATGTGGTAGTCACATCAAAGGAACTCTTTATTCAGAAAGTATAATATTTTCACCTCGGGAATAACATCATCAAGGGAGTCAACATTAGGCTGGGCATTTATCTACTCTTCCAACGCAGCATCGGTCTGAGTTTCGGCCGCAGATTTGGCCAAGTCAACCACAAAAAGTTATTTATCGAGAACATGATGATTGATGGGACAAAGGTTGATGAGCAGAGGTTCTGTGTTCCTGGCAGCAGAAAGATCAATCACTAATGGTCGATCAACTTGTCCTCTATGGGTTGACTTATGGAGGTTGATCACGAGAGGCTCTGTGGTGTCTTGATACGGAACAGAGCGTTTACTTATTTTATAGAGGTTTACCAGAAGATGTTCATCTGTTTCCTTGTGAGTGACACAACCCTTGACAAGGATTACAAGAGGATCCTTATTTGCTGAATAAGGTTCATCTTCTACTTCATCATCAGCGTTATTGCCTTCCTCCTTTTGGTGTTGTTGCTTATATAACACCGAGTCGGAGTAGTAAGCTTCAATGCCCTTGAATAGGTCAATATCAAGAAAATGTGTTCTAACAACCCCTTCACTATCCACGTACTTAAAGCACTGGTTATGTCACGTCGCGATCCCGAAGAACCGTAAGTCACTACTGGGCGTAATACCATGCAAGCCTAAGTTGTGCTTGTACAAGGTATAGTACATGTACAAAACACAAAATAAACAATGGATATAGAAGCAACAGAACTTTATTACAGAAAACCAATTATTGAACACTTTTAATAGGGACACAAAATACTTTCTTTTTTTGATAACTTGAAATGGATTATAATATACTTTTGCTTGGTTGATACAAATATGCCATAGTTGACTTACATCTCTTTGAAACCCAAAACTAGTCATAATGTCCATACATCATATCTCTTTACTAGAACAAAAATAAAACACTTTGAAAGAAAATTGCAAAACTGAATTAGAAAGCTTGGAGCGATGAGCACGAATCTACCAATTTGGATGAGCTCCTAGCGCCTAAGAATATCCTCCAAACTCTCGCTACCTAGCGATGCCCACAAACGTGGGTCAGTACTTATTTCATACTGGTGAGCGACAGTAGCCAATCTCACCTAAAATTAACACTAAGTAAACATGAGAAGCTAGCAGTTATTGTTAGGTGATCTTTCTACTTGTATAGGTTCTTTTTAATCAATCATGTAAAGAAGCATAAATATTAAAATAGATCACTTATTCATTGATTCTTACCCACAGCTAAATGGTTATCCTTGCAGCAGACAAGCATTAGCATTATTTGCATATATGTATAAAACTTATGAATCTCTTGTTTGCCATTGATTCAAACTTGAACAAGTTTTGTTTATATAACAAACGAAAGAGTACAAAAAAACTACTAGACAAAAAATTTAAGTACAATATTTTTTATTCTGGGGAGTGTGGCGATGGAGATCGAGTACTGCAGTGACTCCTTTACTCCGTTGACGGTATGACGAGTGAATGAGAATGCTTTCTTCTTCTTCTTCTTCTCTCTCTCTCTCTCTCTCTCTTGTGCCCTCTCTGTTTGTGTGTCCCTCATATGTGTATGCAATACTACTATGTATAGATGTCATATTGATGGGCCTATGTGTGCATGTGATATGCGCCCATGGATGCTGGAGCTGCCATATATCCCTCCTCAACAGGATGTAGTTGCAACTGTGTACACATGTCACGGTCGAGCTGCCATGTGGAGTCTTTGTTAGGATCTATAGTTGCTGAAAATATAATCGGTACTCGTAATTTGTGTGCGTGACTTGGTCATCTTGACATGTGGCCTGCACTTAGTTATAGAGAATCTCCTTCATTGCAACAGAAAGATTTTGGCTTGAAAAGGTACTGCCATATTAAACGCATGGGGTCTAGAATGCATTGGGCTAGAGACACAAAGAACGCATGGATTCTAGAATGTATAGGGTCAGAGATGCATGGAACACATAGAGTCTGGAATGCATAGGGCCAGAGATACATAGAACGCATAGAGTCTGGAATGCATAGGGCCAGAGACGTATGGAAAGTATGGAGTCTAGAATGCATAGGGCTAGAGATACATGGAACACATAGAGTCCGGAATGCATAAGGCCAGATACACATGGAACACATGGAGTCTAGAACACATAGGGCCTTTGCCTTGGCACTGTCTAGCTGCATACGGACAAAAGTAATCATGATGGTGATGTGAGCACTGACGCCTACTGTCAATGTCAGAATTGAGGCATTTAGAGCCATTATTGTTGTCAAAGTCATAAATGCTCTGACTTGATGGAGGTGACTCTTTGTGTCCAAGACGTTATATGTCTCTTAACTTTTGGTGCATGAGGGCTGAGGCGTATAGGGGCCTTTAAGATTTTTCATGCTTCTACAAGTCCTCCTTCAAAGTTTTCAAACTAATAAGTTGGAATACTTTGAATAAGAAGCATGAAAAAGATCTTCAGAACGCATATGTTGTTTGTCGTATAAAGCTCACTCGGCCTTAACTGAGTCTGTTGGCCACATAATCTTGCTGACGCATGGATAAATATGTCAGGCTGTCAAATCTGTATTTAATGAAGGAGATTTGCCTCGATCTCTGGGAGATCTCTTGGGGATTCTTTGTTGCCTTTATACACGTTCTCCGAAGTGACGATTCATTCGTTAATGATGGCAAATCAAGAACTCAACCTCCGCTCTTATCCTAGGTTGCCACGTAGATTGTGACGGCTAGTGTTCTGAGGCGCTCCCCTTTATAAAAAGGAGGAGAGCTCGGAGAGAGAAAGCCTTTCACTTTCTTTTTTATATTCCCCCCGCTGTTGCTATCCTTCCTTCGTCGATGACCTCCATAGAGGATACTTTGAAGAAACTAGAGGACAAGCACCAGGCTTACGGTCACCTTGAGGATCCTGCGGCTTTAGCTCAAAACGTCGAGCGTCGGGTGAGAGCGAGGGTGGATGCTAACATAGCCCGGCTTCGAGGCCGAATAGAAGAATTGTGTTCTGATGCCTAGCCTTTAGCTGCTTTGTTTTGTTTTTCTTTCACTCTTTTTCCTACTAGATTTTGATTGAGGTGTTAGTAATTCCTCAAATATAGTTCGCTTTTGGTTTCCCTTTTGAAAGAAATAAAAAAATTTCCTTTTGTTGTGAATTTGTGTGAACTTTGGTTACTGTACTAGAGATAATATGGATGTAGTAAAATATTGTAGTTATTAAGGATGTCCTACTGGGGGATCTTTGGTGGACCCTATTACTATCTGCGCACTTTAAGTGCAAGTAAAAAGTTTGAAATGAAAACCCTATCAGATGTGATATGGACGTGATAGATTTTGTGGACTTATCATCGTTGGTGTACTTAGACTTAAGTATGGATAATAAGTTTAGATGACGACCGATATCAGAGATATGGTGGACGTAACAATCGATAGTCAAAAGTGGAAGGTTTGCTCAAAGGTAATATGGACATGGCAAACCCTATTGGGGAAAATGTTAGGATACTAGTTCAGAGGTGATATGGACATGAACTAATGCCCAAGAAAATTGACTTTGAGTGGTCCACCTAGAAGTATGGATATACCTGATGGTATCTCCACTGGGGAACTTTTAAGGATCCACCATCTGTTGCGTATTCAGGAGTCATGAATACAGATAATGGCTTTTATAATACTTTATAGGGAACAGGTATATATCGTGCATAGGCACTCGTTGGGAGTGAACAACAATAAATGTAAGTCTTAATTGCCCTGCTGAGGAAAGGGGAGAGTACAAGTCTGGATCAAATATAGTATTTTTTGAGAAACTTGCCATTGATCGGCATTATGAGTAAGTCTCTATTAGATTTTGCGAGTCAGTAGGCACCATTGGAATACACCGATTCCACGACGAAGGGGCCTTTACATTTAGCCTAGAATTTCTCGGGTGCCTTGTATGTCATGACCATCGGTGTTCTTACTACTAAGACGAGTCACCTACTTGGAACGTCCTTTTCTTGACTTGCTTGTTGAAAGCCCCTGAGAGGAATGCTTGGTATAACTCAATAAGTTGTTGAGACAATAGACGATTCTCATCGAGTTCCTCAAACTCTTGTAGCAGTCGGTGGTGGTTATCGTTGTCCGTTAATCGGTGGGAGAGAGCCACCCGAAGTGATAGAATCTGAACTTCTAGAGGGAGTACGACCTCACTCCTGTAGACCATGAAGAATGGCATATTGCCAGTCGGCGTTCAGACCATTGTGCAGTAGGCCCAGAGACATTCACCCAACTTCTCATTCCAATCGCGCTTATTAGAAGACACGATCTTCTTGAGGATCTTTATGATAGTATTATTGAACACTTCTGCTAACCCATTTGCTGCTAGGTTGTAGGCATTCGAAGCTACATTTAGTATTCAATTTTTATTACAAAATCGGTGTAACAATCCTTCGAGGTAGTTTGTGTAACATCCCGTTCCGCTCAAGCGGACTGCCGTCTCGAACGGCAATAGTGCAACTGTCCCGATCCGCTTTGCCTCGATCAAGAAGCAAAAGATATCCAGACTTGTCCTTACAGGAATTTGGCTTGGACTTTCAAAGGCTCGCTCAGGCGTATCGCTCTACCGAGGCGAATCATCGCTAAGGTGGGTGGCTACGGTGAACTTGTCTTTGCTTAGCCAGCACACCTAAAATCTAGAATATTCATGCTAGTCGCTAGGTGATTCACCCCCTGCATGCTAATAAATCCAATCCACCTAGCTAAGGGAATAATCCTAACTCATATTGCTTATGCTAGAACATGGAAATTGAAATACTGCTTATGTTCAGACCCTCGCATGCTAAGTCCCTTAACGGTTTTAACTCTCGGCTTACCTTCGGGTCCGAGCAACGTGCCTGCTTATGTTCCTTAGAAACGCATGCTAGTCTGCTTGAATGTTGCCATGTTTTCATACAAATCCCGGAAGACTACTACGTAGTCGCTTCGTGCCTGAATGAACCTGCAAGTGTCCGGGACCGTTAGGTCACCCAAGGCAGCCCCGAACCAGGGGAATGCATCAAGACAAGTTACTCACCGAACGTGTAATCGTGTTGCCTGAAATTGGTCAAATAATCGTGTAATCGTGTTGCCTGAGATTGGTAAAATAAATCGTGTTGCCTGAGATTGGTGAAATAATCGTATTGCCTGAGATTGGTTTAACCCTGACTTGCATGTCGCAGACAACTCGGAAATGAGGCATAGTTCTACGGACGGTCACCGGGGCACTGGGGCCGCTCCGATCCGGATGGAACTTCAAGTGTGGTTCATCGTGTGCAGGCGAGTGGTTTGTAGCACATCGTGTACTCGGTTGCATTCCACTTGGCCTAGGACCACATCATGTATAGTCTATCGTGTGCTGGCGAGATGGTTTGTAACATATCGTGTACTTGGTTGCATTCCATCTTGGCCTTGGACTACATATGCAATCCATCGTGTACGGGCGAGATGGTTCGTAGTGCATCGTGTGCTCTCGTTGCGTTCCACTCTCGTCTGGGATTAGTCCTTTATGGCTTTGCCAGCGACTCATGTTCATATAGATAAGTCATCCTCGCTTAGCGGCTATCCGCGTGCGAGTTACTGCATCGCATCAAGTACAACTGAGCACACCAAATACTGTCTCGTTCAATAACTCTCGTGTTGCATGTTGCATATGCTATGCTCCTGAATGTTTATACTTGCCCGTGCTTGAATTAACAATGTTTGCCTTGGATAGGGAAGGAGATGGTAAGTCTCGCCGTGTTTTCTCTCATGTCGCACGGCACACTGCCACACGAACTAGGCTATTCAATATCTGCATGAAACTGATCCTAAGGCAACTAGAAAGACAACTTAATAGTTGTGCACGGAACCTGTATTACGTGTTTGGATTTGTCGAGCGGGCGAGTAGCTTCCCCACCAGTGCATTCAATGTACTGATAATCCACCTGTTTGTGTGCAGGGTGCGGGAGAACCTTGTTCGGTACGGACGCCTCCAACGTGCGTGCTAAGGCGTGGACATCACTCCGAAGCAACGGTGCATCCGGAACTGAAGCACATATACAAGACATAAGTTGTGAACATCGCCTGAACATTGCATCTACAATCATTCCACAATTGTAGCCATTTGGCATGCTTTTACTGTTTCAGAGAGAGAGGCTTGAGCGACTTGTAATCTCGGCTATACGCCGCCTGTAACACATATTATATCAATAAAGAGCTTGCTTTACTTCAACTTGTGTTTCAAATGCTTCTGCTATATTTGTCAACTCAGAGAACTTGTTACCGAATCGCTATGCGTTCATGACTCCGCTGTACTCGGACAATCTGTGCGACTCTGTGGCTTAGAACTCTTACCGCCAGCCAATGAATCACGGCCTTGCACGGGCGCGGTTTACGCTCGTGCGACATCACGCCCGGATGGGTCAAGCGATCGTTCCGCGGGAGCGCTGGCGAGGGTGATTTCCGCCTAGCGGGAACGGCCAAAATAGCCTGCGGGAGATCGGGGCATGACATGTTGGTATCAGAGCCTGGCTTCTACGCCTTTGGACTTCGATTCGATATCTCTGTTTCGAAAGCTCGTTCGTGGGTTATATGCATGCTCTCTCTCAATGTCTCGATGGGATATTCCAACAATAAGTCTAAATACTTTCAAAATGCATTTTGAATGATATGATTGCTTGTCTGGTTGTATGTTGCGAGTGGCCTTTGTGCCAACCTGTGCGAACCCTTGAGAGTATCGCTAGTAGCTTGTCCGAGATTTCACTAACTCTAAGTTTGGTTGAATGCATCTATTCGAGGGACGCCTTGAACTAGTGCACCATCCAAGACTTAGGAAAAGGTGAAACTCGAGTGCTGAGACTTCGCTATCACTGAGCTGGTTGACGTGTTCACGCTAGAAGTGCACTTCGAAAGTGCGCACGATCCAGTCTAAGCGATGTGCTGATTTTGATGCTTGTGCAAGTGAATCTCCAAATGAACAAGTACAAACGGCTTGTCTAGGATTGCCTTAACCCAAGATTACTGCTTGTCCTCAGTAAGTCTCGAGGACGAGACTTCTTCTGAGCTGGGTAGGATGTAACACCCCGTTCCGCTCAAGCGGACTGCCGTCTCGAACGGCAATAGTATAACTGTCCCGACCCGCTTTGCCTCCATCAAGAAGCAAAAGATATCCAGACTTGTCCCTACAGGAATCCGGCTTGGACTTTCAAAGGCTCGCTCAGGCGTATCGCTCTACCGAGGCGAATCATCGCTAAGGTGGGTGGCTACGGTGAACTTGTCTTTGCTTAGCCAGCACACCTAAAATCTGGAATATTCATGCTAGTCGCTAGGTGATTCACCCCCTGCATGCTAATAAATCCAACGCACCTAGCTAAGGGAATAATCCCAACTCATATTGCTTATGCTAGAACATGGAAATTGAAATACTGCTTATGTTCAGACCCTCGCATGCTAAGTCCCTTAACGGTTTCAACTCTCGGCTTACCTTCGAGTCCGAGCAACGTGCCTGCTTATGTTCCTTAGAAACGCATGCTAGTCTGCTTGAATGTTGCCATATTTTCAAACAAATCTCGGAAGACTACTACGTAGTCGCTTCGTGCCTGAATGAACCTGCAAGTGTCCGGGACTGTTAGGTCACCCAAGGCAGCCCCGAACCAGGGGAATGCATCAAGACAAGTTACTCACCGAACGTGTAATCGTGTTGCATGAAATTAGTCAAATAATCGTGTAATCGTGTTGCCTGAGATTGGTAAAATAAATCGTGTTGCCTGAGATTGGTGAAATAATCGTGTTGCCTGAGATTGGTTTAACCCTGACTTGCATGTCGCGGACAACTCGGAAACGAGGCATAGTTCCACGGACGGTCACCGGGGTACTGGGGCCGCTCCGATCCGGATGGAACTTCAAGTGTGGTTCATCGTGTGCAGGCGAGTGGTTTGCAGCACATCGTGTACTCGGTTGCATTCCACTTGGCCTAGGACCACATCATGTGTAGTCTATCGTGTGCTGGCGAGATGGTTTACAACATATCGTGTACTTGGTTGCATTCCATCTTGGCCTTGGACTACATATGCAATCCATCGTGTACGGGCGAGATGGTTCGTAGCGCATCGTGTGCTCTCGTTGCGTTCCACTCTCGTCTGGGATTAGTCCTTTATGGCTTTGCCAGCGACTCATGTTCATATAGATAAGTCATCCTAGCTTAGCGGCTATCCGCGTGGGAGTTACTACATCGCATCAAGTACAACTGAGCACACCAAATACTGCCCCGTTCAATAACTCTCGTATTGCATGTTGCATATGCTATGCTCCTGAATGCTTATACTTGCCCGTGCTTGAATTAACAATGTTTGCCTTGGACAGGAAAGGAGATGGTAAGTCTTGTCGTGTTTCCTCTCATGTCGCACGGCGCACTGCCACACGAACTAGGCTATTCAATATCTGCATGAAACTGATCCTAAGGCAACTAGAAAGACAACTTAATAGTTGTGCACGGAACCTGTATTACGTGTTTGGATTTGTCGAGCGGGCGAGTAGCTTCCCCACATGTGCATTCAATGTACTGATAATCTACCAGTTTGTGTGCAGGGTGCGGGAGAACCTTGTTCGGTGCGAACGCCTCCAACGTGCGTGCTAAGGCGTGGACATCACTCCGAAGCAACGGTGCGTCCGGAACTGAAGCACATATACAAGACATAAGTTGTGAACATCGCCTGAACATCGCATCTACAATTATTCCACAATTGTAGCCATTTGGCACGCTTTTACTGTTTCAGAGAGAGAGGCTTGAGCGACTTGTAATCTCGGCTATACGTCGCCTGTAACACATATTATATCAATAAAGAGCTTGCTTTACTTCAACTTGTGTTTCAAATGCTTCCGCTATATTTGTCAACTTAGAGAACTTGTTACCGAATCGCTATGCGTTCATGACTCCGCTGCACTCGGACAATCTGTACGACTCTGTGGCTTAGAACTCTTATCGCCAGCCAATAAATCACGGCCTTGCACGGGCGCGATTCACGCTCGTGCGACATCACGCCCGGATGGGTCAAGCGATCGTTCCGCGGGAGCGTTGGCGAAGGTGATTCCCGCCTAGCGGGAACGGCCGAAATAGCCTGCGGGAGATCGGGGCGTGACAGTCTGAACTAATATATGATGTGATGGTTGACGAAGATAATCATGTTTGATGTCTTCATCTCAACGAGTGGTACGACTTATGCCCACTTGGAAAATTAGTCGGTGATGGCGAGAATAGATCGGTGCCCCTTAAACGAAAGTTGACTAATCGGTCCGATGATGTCCATTCTACATGCTTCAAACAGCCAAGATGTTATTGTTGGGTGCAGGAATTCTGAGAGCTGTGGATGAAGTCTGCATGGATTTGACACATTCGGCATTTTCTTGCGTAGTCAACGATATCTGCTACCATTGTTGGCCAATAGTAACCCATCCTCCGAAGACGATCTTGTAGCTTCGGACCGAGTTGGTGTGCCTCTGAAGACGAAGATGCCTCATGGACAAAACAATAAGGGAGGACCAGTACCCCAAATGTTAGCACCATCACCTGGCATTCGTATACATGATTCAGTATTGTGGAGGGTGGCAGTTTCAAAAGTGACAGTACCAACTCGGCAACAGCAGTCGAGCCAGCAGCAGCAGCAACAACAACGAAGGGGAGCGCCGATAGATTATACCTACTATGGCAAGGGAGGTCATACCTAAGATGTTTGTCTGGCAGCTAACAGACTATATTTGAGATATGGGAGCCCTGGTCAAAAGGTTTCCATATGCCCATTGATGCAGAGACCAGGAGGACTAGTACAACAGTTTTCTGCATTGCCAGCTCCAAGGGCAGTACAGCAAGGAGGACCAGCAGTAGCAGCACGACCTTTGGCTCAGCGTCTATTGCCGATGCAGACCTAGATTTATAGGCACTAACAGCAAAATCTGCCGGGGCCATAACCACAACAGCAAGGAAGACAGCAACAGGGAGCTCAGTAAGACCAAGGGCAGGCACTCAGCCTATCTTTAGAGGAAGCAATGGCATCGGGCGACGTGGTGGCATATAATATTTTTGTTACAACCTTATCTGCCATAGCATTAATTAATTCTGGAGCTTCACACTGGCAATGGGATTGTAGAAGTTTGAGGCATTAATTAATATCTGTATAATATGCGATACTTATTAGATTAAAGTTTGAGGCATTGCCAACGAGGCAGAATATACTCACTGGCAATGGGATTGTAGAAGTTATTAGGGTGTGCCTAGCATATCCAGTCGTACTATGTGGGCATTTATTACCTGCAAAGTTGATTGAGTTTCCTATAGGTAACTTTGACGTTATCTTAGACATGGACTGGTTGAGATACAGTCATGCAACGATAGACTGTCGTGAGGGTAGAGTGTTGTTTAGAATTCTCGGTCTAGAAGGGTTTGTCCTTAGCAGAATAGCAAGAGACTAGCATAAAAGAGGAGTCGCAATAGTAGCAAAGGAAGCAGACCCATTTTCCAAGATAGTTAAAGAGTTCATGGACGTCTTTCCCAACGATCTTCTCGGATTACCCCTAGTTAGAGCAGTAGAGTTCTATATAGAGTTGATGCGAGGAGCAGAACCAGTATCCAAGAAGGTGTACCCTATATCACCATCAGAACTTGATCAGTTATATAGACACATAAAAGAACTGAAAGCAGAGAAGTTTATTCGGACCAGTACATCACCGTGGGGAGCACCAGCGGTATTAGTAAAGAAGAAGGATGGATTGAAGCAGTTGTGTATGAATTACAGACGGTTGAATGCAGTGACAGTGAAGAACAAGTACCCATTACCAAGGATTGATGATTTATTTCACCAATTAAGTGGAGCAAGAGTCTTCTCCAAGATAGATTTTTGATCAGGATATCATCAGGTGCGTGTCCAGGAGAAGGATATACCAAAAATAATATTTAAGTCACGATATGGGCATTATAAATTCTTAATTATGTCATTCAGACTGACTAATGCTCCATTGGTATTCATAGATTTGATGAACCATATTTTTAAGCCTTACTTAGACCAATTTATGGTAGTATTCAGCGATGGCATCTTGGTGTATTCTCGTAATGTGGAGGAGCATGAAGAATATCTCAGGATAGTTCTACAAACGTTGAGGGAGGACCAGTTATATGGAAAGATTAGTAAGTGTGAGTTTGGCTGGATAACTTATCATTTCTTGGGCACATTATTTCGAAAGCAGGAGTGTCAGTTGATCCCAAGAAGGTAGAGGCAGTAGAGAACTGGCCAATTTTGAAGACAGTAGAAGAAGTGTATAGTTTCCTAGGCTTGGCAGGATACTACAGAAGATTCGTATCAGATTTTGCTAAAATCTCGGCACCATTAACTCGGTTGATGCGCAAGGAAGTTAAATTTATGTGGTCAGCAGAATGTCAGATAGCCTTTGAAGAGTTGAAGAAGAAGTTAATCTCTGCACCAATCCTTACTCTTCTAGCAGGCTCCGGAGGATTCATAGTGTACTATGATGCATCTGGAAAAGGACTTGGATATGTTTTAATACAGCAAGGGAGAGTGATAGCATATTCTTCTCGACAGCCCAAAGAATACGAGAAGAACTATCCAACGCATGATTTAGAGCTAGCAGCAGTAGTGTTTGTACTTAAGCTATGTAGGCATTACTTATATGGTGATCGAGTAAAAATATTCACGGATAATAAGAGTTTGAAGTATATATTCATGCAGAAGGACCTGAACATGAGGCAGAGTAGATGGCTAGAGTTACTAAAAGATTATGACATATAATATCAGTACCATCCAGGCAAGGCTAATGTAGTAGCTGATGCACTTAGTAGAAGATGTGACAAATTTATGTTGACTACTTAGAAGAACATTCTAGAAGACTTATACATGGGCATCGAGATAGTACTTTCACATAGTACAGAAGTTTAGGATAGCCTAAAGATTCAGTCAACTTTGGTAGATAGAATCAAACTAGCTCAGGCAGAGGATCCAAAGATTCAAAAGCTACGAGAAGATTATGAGTCAGGTCTTCAGAAGGAGTTGACAATACATGCAGATGGAATGCTAAGGTTTGGGAATTGTCTATGCATACCAAGAGAGGATATTCGGTAAGAAGTTATGACTAAAGTACATAGTTCTTAGTATTCTATTCATTCGAGAGGCATGAAGATGTACCAAGATATCAAGCAATACTTTTGGTGGAACAGAATGAAGAGGGAAATAACATGCTTTATATCACGATGTCTGATATGTCAGCAAGTAAAGGCAAAACAACAGAGATCGACAGGATTATTGCAACCACTTTCTATCCCAGAGTGAAAGTGGAAACATATCACGATGGACTTTGTGACTGGTTTACCTACTTCACCAACTGGTCGAGATGCAGTTTGGGTTATTGTAGATCATCTCACAAAAGTAGCTCACTTTCTTCCTTTTTGAGTAGGACATTTTACAGAATAATTGGCTAAAATATATATGTGATAGATAGTGAGACAATACGGTATCCCAGTAAGTATCGTGTCAGATCGAGACACACGGTTCACTTCTAATTTTTGGAAAAGTGTACCAGAGCTTGGGCACCAAGTTAAGATTCAGCACGGCTTACCACCCCCAGACAGACGGACAATCAAAAAGAACCATCCAGAGCTTGGAAGATATGCTACGAGCATATACCTTAAATCTTGGTATTTTTACGGATTTTGCCTACCCGTGGAGTCATTAGATTCAGAGTTTGCAGGAAGCTTAGTCCCAGATACGTAGGTCCATTCGATATTCTCGAGCGGGTAGGCGATGTTGCTTATCGTCTTGCCCTTCCGTCTTTGCTACGTGAGGTACATGATATATTTTATGTGCCTCACTTGCGTAGCTATATTCCGGATCTGAGTCATATCCTCGATCACTCGAAATTAGTCGTTGGTACTGGCTTAACTTACGAGGAGCAACATGTATCCATATTAGACCGAAAGGAGAAGGTGCTCAAGAATCAGACTATTTCTCTTGTCCGAGTTGCTTGGGGCCATCACTCTCTAGGAGAATTGACGTGGAAGCACGAGGATGATATTTGATCCCGGTACCCGCATCTATTTGATTCGGAAGGTATATTCTACCTTATGCCTTCATATCTAGTTTATGTGATCAAGTGATCACCTTTATATTGTGATGATATTGCTTTCATATGTAGTTGTTAGTAGATTGTATCGTGCTTGTCCTGACTTCTCTTGCTATTGCTTGGATTTGAATTCCGAGGACAGAATTTTTCTAAGGTGGGTAGAGATATCACTCCCCATTTTTGATATATGTATTAGGAACGTATTTTTTTATTTTAGCATGGTTGCATGTGCATGGAGACTAGACCCATTCTTTAGTTTAACCTGGTTCATGGTTTATTTTATGGATTGGTTCAACTCATGAGAACCTTTGGTTCAACCCTTAACCCTACCATATATAATCCAAAATTTTCTCTATCTCTCTTCACTTCTTCATTACTTCCTCTTCTTTAGTTTTCTCTCCTCATTTCCATAGGCAAGTATAACTTGCATGAGAAATAGAGAAATCCTCCATATTATTGTTCTATTATGTTTATTATGTGTTTCTAAGCACTTTTAGTTCTTAGAGTTTTTTATTTTGATGGATGGATTAGTGTAGATCTATATTTCTAACTTAGAGTTTTCTTGGGTCTCATGAGTTTTTCTTGGTTTTAATCTATTAAACTTGTGTCTTTAAAAACCAATTTTTGCTACATGATAGAGCTTTCAATTTAGAGCATTTGGCTTTTGGTTCACTCGATTTGGACTTAAAATGAGGATTTTATAGACAAAATAAGATTTTAGTTTTTGAACCTTTTTTGCCATGGCCGAACCTGATGTTGGAGAAGAAGAAGTTCCCATACGGCCAGTGAGCATATGCAGCTGAGAGTGTCATGCGGTCCGAGAGGTTATGCGGCCTAAACTCTTGTTGTATACTGAAAGTATGCGTCTATCTTGTTGGATGCATGACTGCTGATTTACACAAGTGTCCTTGAACACCTTGTGCTTTCACTCGCTGAACGAATAAGAATTTTGCTAAGTCTGATAGATCTCCATGCGGCATCGAACTCCATGCAGCATCGATACCCATGCGGCCTGGAGAACATATGTCCCCTATTTTCTTAGACGCATGGCTCTGCACTATTGGCACTTATTTTTATGGTTTTATCTTTTTTTCCTGACACACTTTATGGCTTGTCACATCAGTCACTTTATGTTACATCACTGACACTTTATTTATTTGACTGTCACTTCAATACTTGTCCTAAGGAGTATACCATAACCCAGGGCATGCGGCCAAGTGGTCAATGTGGCCTGATTTCATGCGGCCTGACTTCATATGTGGCCTAGAGACCCATGCAGACTCGCTTGTTTTGATTGAATATTTTTTTAATTCATGTGACCCAATGTATAATTGATAATTTGACTCGAATATTGTATTAGTGTTGATACCTCTATTGCTTGATTATTGTTCATGATTTAATGTGCGTCAAGGTAAGACACATCCTGTCACGTGTTAAGTAATTATATTTGGGTTGTGCATCGAGAATGCCTCCAAATTCCTGAACGCATGATATTATATATATATATATATATATATATATATATATATATATATATATATATATATATATATTGTTTCCCCAGCACGAGCATAATAAGCGAGTCAACTAACAAAGCGTGGCTTGGATATTGATTGTCTGAATATTGCATACAAGCTTAGGTGAATCCAGATTTAACTTTCATGGATTCGTATCTAGCTTGCATGTACTTTATACGACATCTTAAGGGAAATTCTTATGTGACCACGCCATGAGATTTTAACACAACATAGGACTAATTATGTAACTAAAAGTGGTAGTAACGTTGGAGGGAACGGTATCCCGAGATTATGCTAACGAACCTTCCCATATAGATTCATTCTAAGTGCGCTGTGGGCTGGCCACCACAGATACTATATATCATCTGCCTTAGTGGAGTGAAGTATTTGACTATTATTATTATTCTGAGCTACTATTTCACTATAGGAATATTGGAACCGCTAATATCATATTTTTAGCACAGTGGCCCTACGGGGGACTATGCATCCTACAAGTGCATATTTTATTTACTTGGTTCGATTAGCTCATGTTCGGCACTGGCGTGATCTGAGGATACTTATTATGCATTATTTCTGAGATAACCTCAGACTCCACAAGAATAACAAGTCGTACAAATGATTGGCCAACTTAGGAAGAAATGGACTTGGTTGTGATTGTATTATTTAGCTAGTAGCCTAGAAAAGTGGACTATCATAGTATGATGGTTCAACCCTTGTCCTTGTTTGGTTGTAGGGTTGGGCCTTCGTGCTAGGATATGACATGGACCTAAGTTATGACACTGAACCTATGTATTATTATATATTTTCCCTTGGGTTTTGTTTCTCCATTTCTTGCTTCCATTGTGGTACTTGCAATTTGGGGTCTAACCCTAATGGTTTTGCATGGCCAGATTTCGAGCCAGCACCTGAGGATCCAGTGTACTTCCTCCCAACTCATGGCGCACACCAGGAATATGGTCGCAGGGGATAGCGAGTGGGTTTTCTTCTTTACTGCTCATCTTGCATATTTACTTCTTTTTGGAGTTTAGCCACCGGCACCTGTTAGTCGGCTCATCTGACAATAAATTTCTTATATGATTGTATTAAATCAGACTGCAGTTGATCACTGTCATGTACTTATGTTACTCTTCCAGCTTCTTATTTTGCACAACTGGGCTCCAGAATATTTTGGAAAAACGTTTAGGATGCCTTATCGCTTATCATATATATGTTTGTTGTTTCTTGTTTGAATGTTTGAGACATAGAAGTTCTTGACCATAGGAGACTTGATTATAGCAAGCACCCCCTTATCTTATACTATCGTTACCGTCGTACGACGTATAGCACCTTGTAGGGATACTTGGCCATGTCCGTCTCCTTATTCCGGTACTGGGGGTGACAAGGGCAGCTCCTCCTCCTCTGTTCTTTGTTGCAATCGTTGAAATATCGACTACCTGTTTACAGGTATAGCTACTTTAGTACAGCAGCAATTGATGATAATGTGGGCAAATTGATGCCTAGGAGGGGACATCTCACATGCCATGGTTGCCTACCTTGCCTTACGCTTGTGATTGATCACGTCACGCAAGTCAGGCGAGGGATGACTCACCTTTGTACTCTCTTTGTGAACACAGGTAGACCGAGAACATGGGCGTGTAGGTAAGGTTTTTGCTCCCTGGCCTAGGGTTCGTATAAGAACTTTCCCCAAGTCATTAGTGCATGACTCTTGTGACTGACCTTATCTACGTGCCCTTGTGGGCTGGGCGCATGGGTCGGTCTTGTATAACTTTCTGTCAGGGGCAAGCATAACAGTTAGTGAGATACACTGATGGACAGAAAACTGAGCAGTTGCTTGAGCTTGGCGAGCCCACATTGCCCTAGACATCCTTATCTTAGCACGCACTGGTGCGTAATACGAGGAAACCAAGTTTGTCCTCTCATCAGGGTGGCACATGGAGTCAAGATCGTATGAGAGTATCTCGAAGACAGAGCCTTTGACACTATCAGGAGCTCATGCACCTGTCTGCGGCTGCGGTTGGATGCTGTATAGTTCTGTTGCCTTCGTTGTGGGCACATAGACCGTGCCTCAGCTCCCAAACTTCTGGCATCGTAGTGTTTTCCTCTGCCGGAGTTCAAGTGTTAGGCGGCCTCTTCCCCAGACGCAGCAGCCGCATAGACAGGGATGGCTTGGGTATACGTATGATGTGTATCCTCATCAACAGTGAGAGATACAAGGAGCGCATGCTCTATAGTTAGGCGAGGCACTATAAAATTTGCTACCCATGTCCTGTCGGTCTTCTTAGGCTTTGCTAGCTTTGGGAAAGGACTCACACTACCCTCGGAAAGTATTTCTTCAAAAGCTTGTTGGTTGAAGCATACAACCATCATCTTCTGGGTTGAACCCAGTTTTGCCGTAATGGACTGTGCTACAAACTTCTCATCAGAGGAGAAGGATATCCCCAGCAGAGTCATCACCTTGTTTGTCATTGATTCAAACTTGAACAAGTTTTGTTTATATAACAAATGAAAGAGTAAAAAGAACTCCTAGACAAAAAATTTAAGTACAATATTTTTTTCTGAGAAGTATGGCGATGGAGATCGAGTACTATAGTAATTTCTTTACTTCGTTGACAGTCTGACAAGAGAATACGAATGCTTTCTTCTACTCTCTCTATCTCTCATATGCCCTCTCTGTCTGTGTGTCCCTCCGTATGTCCTTCGTATGTGTATGCAATACTGCTATTTATAGTTGTCATGTTGAAGGGCCTATGTGCGCATATGCTATACGCGTATTGATGTTGGAGCTGCATATATCACTCCTCAACAGAATGCAGTTGCAACTGTAGACACATGTCACGATCGAGTTATCGCGTGGAGTCTTTGTTAGGATCTGCTTTTGCTAAAAATCTGGTCGGTTCTCATACTTAGTGTGTGTGACTTGGTCAACTTGACCCGTGGCCTACACTTAGTTATAGAGAATCTCCTTCGTTACAACAAAAAGATTTTTGCTTGAAAAGGTACTGCCTTGTTGAACGCATGGGGTCTAGAATGCATAGTACTAGAGATATATGGAACACATGGAGTCTGGGACACATAGGTCTAGAGACACATAGATCTCATAGAGTTTAGAATGCATAGGGCCAGAGATGTATGGAACGCATATAGTCTGGAATGCATAGGGCCAGAGACACATAGAAGGCATAGGATCAGAGACGCATAGAACGTATGGAGTCTGGAACGCATAGGCCCAGAGACACATGGAACACATGGAGTCTGGAACGTATAGTAACTTTGCCTTGGCAATTTCCAGCTGTATATGGACAAAAGTAATCATGATGGTAATGTGAGCACTGATGTCTACTGTCAGCGTCCGAATAGAGGCG
>JAYESA010000012.1:71530522-71750522 GCA_036927795.1 Iris macrosiphon
ATAATAATTTTAAACCCATAAATAAGCCTCACAAGGGTGTTGGTTGGGTCGGACATGGGTCCACTAGGGTCTAACACGGGTCCAGACTAGCCAAAACCCTAAAACAACCAAACAAAATATAATACAATCAACAATTAAATATAAATATAATTATTTATAATCAATACACAATTTACCAAATAAAAAAAAATAATCCTATTTTCTAGAATTGGGTAGTGACAAGTGGACTAGAGATTCCTTTTATTAAGGTGTAAAGACAAAGGATTCATCAAAAGGCCGAAGCAACTCACCGATTGAATCAACTCGAAAGAATGGGGAAGCCTCATACAATGATCACTCATTGGTTATGCATCCTGAAATTACACCAATACTTGGTTAGCATCCTTTAATCTATTTCTCTTACGATTTAAAATAAATGCACAAACGAGGAAAACAAACTATGAAAACAAAATCATTAAAAGTAATATGAAAACGTAATTCAACAAAACCAAGCAGCAAAAATGTCCAACGAAAACTCTTGGAATTATTTTAATAGGAGCCGATCCATGAGTTGGAAAGGTTCCTTATATTTCATTCATAATCGATTGGGCCGTAAGGTTTCCCCGGTATTCAGTTTTTATCTGGGTCAAAGTTTTAGGTATTACGTAGTAGACCGCTGGAAGCGGGACACAACATAATAACCCACTAAGAAAAAGTTTCATCCTCGAAACTTAAGGAATCAAGAAAATAAACGATTCAAGAAATTTGTCTCACCAATATCATAAACGCCCTCACGCTCGATATTCATATTATAAACTCTAGCCCACCCCCATCGGTTCAGTTGGCATGTTGCTTAGGGGTGGCACTTGGTTCTGATTCTACCCACACTCTACATTATCATTCTTCTTCTCTAGAACCTGTCTCTTGTTTTGACAATCTTTATAAATATGCCCCTCTGACTATAGTTAAAGCACACTCTATTTTTAGTGCGATAATTCTCATAAGTGTTGCCCCGTTGACCACAAAAATTATACTCTTGACCAGGGCATTGTTTGCCTTCGGCCTTTTTCTCTCCATCATTGTATCTTTTATAAGGAAGATTGCAGCTAACTGAAACCTTTTTTGGAGCACTTCTAGGGCCAAACTGCTCCATCTGTACTGCTGTCTCAAAAGCCTTGATGTATGATTTATATTCTCTATTCATAATATCCCTCCTTTTATTGTCATTCAAGCCCTACACAAACTGATTCATTCGGGCCTTTTCGTTAGGGATCATCGAGCTGGCAAACTTAGCAAGATTGGAAAATTTATTCATAATCTTCAACGGATATGCTCCCTTGCTTAAGTTCTGTAAACTCGTGTCCTTCTTCTGTCTGGCAGCTGGGGGAAGATACTGTTCTAGGAATGCCTGCTTAAATATTTTCCAAGTAATTCAGCACTTTAGAGCTTTAGCACTAAGCTTTGATTTCTTCTCCTCCCACCAGTCATCGGCTCGCAAGCAAAGCTGTAAGGCTGCGCATACTACTTTCTTGTGACTTTGGACTCCCACGAATGCAAACAAATACTCTATTTTCTTAACCCAGTCCATCACCTTATCTGGTGTGGTTCTGCCCTCAAATTTTGGAGGGTTTGCATTGAGGAAATCAGAAGGTTTGTATACTGACTACTGTTGTGGCTATTGAGGGTCATCAGCTTTTGCTAATCCCACTTTTCGGGTCCCTATGGTAGCTTCCACATATGTTGCAGTTATCCCAGAATTACTGTTGTTAGACATCAGTGCAGTTACTATTTGGGTGAAAGAGTCAAGTCGTTTCTGTTGGGCCATGCTTCGAGCCTCAGCCTGCCTTTACTAGGCTTTATGTCATTCTTGTTGGTTCTCCAACATGGCTATCAATTGATCGATTTGATCATTGGTTACGCCTGACGTGCGCAATGTCCCTTGATTTCCTACCTTAGTCATTCTCTAAAAAAGAGAGTAGCTTGCATTAGTCTCATCGAGTATTATAGACTTACTGTATGGGGCATTAGGTTTTCATAAACTTCAAAATTGGGACTTCTTAAACCAACAAAATACTTGTATAGTTTCATAAACATTTCCTAAAATTGGAACCTTTAAAATTACTTGTAAACATATATCATTTGAAAACAATAGTTGAAGAGGCCAAGAACATAAAGCTGTGCTCTGATACCATTATGTTATGTTTCGTTCCCGAAGGACAACAAGTCACCCTTGGACGTAATGTCGTGCAAGTCTAAGTTGTGCTTGCAGAAGAAATGGTACATGCACAAAACACAAAACAGACAATAGATATAGAAGCAACAGAACTTTAATACAAAAAACTAAATATTGAATACTTTTGATAAGGATACAAAATACTTTCTTTTATTGATAACTTGAAATGAATTACAATATACTTTTGCTTGGCTGATACAAATATGCCATAGTTGGCTTACATCCCTTTGAAACCAAAAATTAGCCATAATATCCATACATCATATCCCTTTACTAGGACAAAAATAAAATACCTTGAAAGAAAACTTGCAATACTGAATTAGAAAGTTTAGAAGGACGAGCACGAATCTACCAGATTGGATGAGCTCCTAGCACCTCAGAATATCCTCTAGACTCCCACTACCTGGAGATGCCCATAAATGTGGGTTAGTACTCATCTAGTACTGGTGAGCGACCATAGCCAATCTTACATAAAATTAACACTAAGTAAATATTTGAAGCTAGCAGTTATTATTAGGTGATCTTTCTAATTATCTAGGTTCTTTTTAACAAATCATGTAAAGAAGCATAAATAGTAAAATAGATCACTTATTAAGTGATTCTTACCCACAGCCGAACGGTTATCCCTACAGCAGACAAGCATTAGCATCATTTTCAAATATGTATAAAACTTATGAATCTGTCTTGGCATCATGTGTAAGGTATGTAAGAAGGGTATTCTAGCATACGACCAAACTACATGATGGTCCATGGAAAACCCATGATTAGAAGTTGGGATCTATGAGCCAATCTCACTAATAGATATGAACACCCCTCTGATTAAAAGGACTTTGTTGCCTCAGGGTATTTATCTGATCCTCCTAGGCCGAACGATCACGGTGCCCCGGAACCGGTCGTAGGATTATCCTCGTGCACAAGTTGTCTAAAGATCAATGAATGGTATGTATCTCTATCAGATAAACTCTTACTACACAACTGACAAACTACAAGTAACCATCTCTATCTCTTTTCTCTTGTAAACCATACGAGGTTTCTCTATATATCTCTTTGTGTTGCATATGAGTGAGGAACATGTAACCATATCTTTGAACAAGCATAGCGATAATTCTATATTTCAAGCATACAGTTCATCTATTTTAAATTTTTTATTGTTATTGTGGTATCATTGAATAATGAGACATATAACTTGAATGGAGCAGAGATTCTTTTTATTAAGGCATGAAGATAAATGATTCATCAAAGAGTCGAAGCCACTCACTGATTGAATCAACATAAGAGAATGGGGAATCCTAATGCAACGATCACTCCATGGTTATGCATCCTAAAATTGCACCAATACTTGGTTAGCATCCTTCGATCTCTTTCTCTTATATTTTGAAATGAATGTGCAAGCGAGGAAAGCGAACTATGAAAACCAAATTATCGAAAGCAACACAAAAACGTAATTCAACAAAACTAAGTAGCAAAAATATCAAATAAAAACTCTTGGACTCATTTCAATAGGAGTCGATCCATGAGTTAGAAAGGTTTATTACATTTTGACCGTAATCAATTGGGCTATAAGGTTTCCCAGATATTCAGTTTTTAAGTGAGTCAAAGACGCAGGTATTATTTAGTGGACCGTTGGAAGTGGGGCACTACAGGTAGAGAGTTCACGGTACGATCGTATTATCATGTATCTATGGATGCCCCAGCAAGACATTGTAGGATATGTTGATGTTAATGACATAAAAGGTTACCTCGGTTCGAAGATTGCCTATCTGACACTTGAGGCAGATCTTGCCCAAATGGTGGCTTTGTTCAGCGTTGAAGCCAAGGATAGTTATGTTGATCATCGATAAATTATGCATCAGGATCCCCAAGGTCTGAAGCAGACTCTGAGGAACGATGTTGAGTGATGAACCTAGATCGATATGCATGCAACCCACCTTGATAGCAACAATATAGCCAGTATAGTACAAAGGTCAATCATGCATGTTATTCAAGAGCAATATGTCCTCCTGAGATAAGGTTATGTTTGAAATCTTCTCCATCACGTTTTGGCAATGGGGATATATGGTTGGATCTTCGACAGGCGCTTTGATCTAGGCCAACTAAGAGTTGATGTATAGTAATGACTCTCTTAGTACATCACGTGTCTCTTAAGTTCAAGACAGATAACCTTACAGGTGTATTGGCAAGCTGTGTTAATATGTCAAAGTTGTAGGGCTTGTCGAGCCCTTAAGGAGGGTTCTTCTTCAAAGTCTTGTCAAACCAGACCTCCGTTTACTAGGAATTGTCAACTGCTATAGGCTTGGATGGACCTACTTTGGGAGCAGATGGGGCATCAAGTGCAGGGGTAGATGGAGTAGCATCCTCCTGCATTAGAGCTTAAACTCGGAGATAGGTCTTGTTGGACCTAGTCTCTCCAGATAGTATTTTATTAGTTGTAGGAAGGACCATGTGGCATAGCCTACTTTTCTTCTCCTTTTGACTTCTGTTTGGAACTTAGAGGTACTACTTCTTGCTCCATATCTTGCGTGTTGTCTGGATAGACCTACATAATCTCACCAGGCAGTATAGTGAGTGGTATCAACCCTGTTGCTTGGTTACGGGCCAGTGGAAGATTGATTATCTCCATGGTGGCTCTCAGAATCGGAACAACGCCATCTTAGACTTCCAATGATAGGAGCTTACCAAATTGTAGAGATACCATGTTTTAAGTGACCTTATTCTGATCTGAGTGGAGGATGATAGCCTTAGAGTCTGCCAACTATTGGATCCTCCTCTTCAATATAGAGCAGTCCATGGTAGGGTGGTGCATATATCGACAAAATAGGAAGTACTTGGGATCGATGGTGCGACCCACTTCTTCCAGTTTTCTAATATCGGGCAACTTTAATTTGTTGCTCTTCATCAGTACGTTGAAGTTGTCATCCACATCATCATCGTTAAAGGAGAATGTCTACTTAGGCTTTGGGTTATCAGAAGTCTTCTGCTTTGTCTGGGATGTGCCCTTTGTGATGTCCATATATATTGTGTCAATAGGATAGATGAATATAGTACAAATAAAGAGGAATTAACACCAATTAGCCCAAATACCCCCAAATTACCAAATCTACCTATACGTATCATGGTGTATCATGATACGGACTCTACGTATCTCATTATGGACACAAGGACATTATCGTAAACCCAAATAGACACAAATATCATCATAGGGACACTACACAAATACTTGGTGGACACAAATTCGTAATTCCATCAAATGGCCTAGAAAAACGTATATAACAACTAGAAATATACACTCTACCACCTAATTCTTGACCTATGGGGTTGTGTATCACTATGGGTAGGTTCCTATCGGTTCAAATTGGAATTCTAAGAAAAAAATTGGAAGGGAAGTGATTTTACCTATTGGGAGTTAGATCCTAATGAAACTCCACCAAATGGACACATTGAGGGTAAAATAGACACGATCCTCCTAGCTAGCTCCTCTCCAATGGTCCTTCTTGTGCTCCTTGTGCTCCAAAAAGGGTAAAATGGACACGATCCTCCTAGCTAGCTCCCCTCCAATGGTCTTCATTGTGCTCCAATGCTCTAGGCCTCTATGGAGATCAGAATGGATAGGAATTGAGTGGTTTGTAGTGGAATTTTGTAGGAAATTAGAATGACTTAGGGAAAAAAAAGCTTGGAAAGGAAGAAGTGATAAATGAAGTGCTAAATGAATTATCTAATCCCCCTAATTAGGGCCGACCATGTATAGAGTGGTTGGGTGATGATACAATGTCAAGTATGCCCCTCTCTACTCCTAATTTGGTTTTTAGAATTATCATGAATGAAATATTTTTGGTTATGGAGGAATCTAATTAGTTATGGGATGGTATCTAATCATTCTAGAAGGGAATATTCTATGCATCACAACTAACACAATTAATTATAACTAACTACTTAATTAACTATAACAATATAATTAACAACTACTAGCAAGATTACTAAATTATCCCTAGTCCTAATTTTAGGTGGTTACAAGTCTACCTCCCTTAGAATAATATCATCCTCAAAATTAAAAGCAAACCAACACTAGAACAGAACAACCACAACAAAAAAGAAAGATACATCACGGCTCAAAAAGATAAGGGTATCGCTCGCGCATCTCATCTTCCCTCTTCTAGGTAGACTCACCTTGAGAGTGATGCTTCCACACGACACGAACCAAGAGAATAGTTTGGTTACGCAACACCTCTCAGCGATCTAGAATCTCTACCAGCTGCTCCAGATAATTGAGATTCGGGCCTACCTCGATCTATGAGTGGTCCATTACATAGCTAGGATCTGCCACGTGTCATCTCAGCTGGGACACATGGAACACATTGTGCACTCCTTCTAATGGAGAAAGAAAGTCTAGTCGATAGGCCATATCACCGACCTTCTCAAAAATACCAAAATATCCAATGAACCTTAGATTAAGATTCCTGCCTCAATCGAAGCAAAACGTGTCTCGTGTCAGAGAAATTCTGAAGAACACCAGATCGGCAACCTAGAACAAAATAAGGCCTTAATACACAATCTATAAGCATAAACAATCACAATCATAAAAAAAATCTATATCTCAAACTCCAATGGTCTCTAGTGGCTATCGGTACAATGTCGATGTTTGTCCTGTGCCACACGATGCCTCTCCCTGATCAGCTTCACCTTCTCCACAGCATCCATAACCATCTCAGGCCCCAACAAAGCTTTCTCACCCACGCCATCCTAATATAATAAAGTACGACATCTTCGACCATACAGAGCCTCAAAATGTGACATCTCTATACTGGCATGGTAGCTATTGTTATACACAAACTCTGCCAAATGGAGGTGGTCCTCCCACGAGCCCTAAAGTCTAATACATAGGTACAGGGCATATTCTTGAGTGTCTGAAGAGTCCTCTCCGACTGTTCATCCGTCTGAGGGTGATAAGCGATACTAAACTTGAGTTGAGTACCCAAGCTAGCCTACAAACTCCTCCAGAAATAGGATATAAATATGTTATCCCGATCTGAGACTATACTCACTAGAACCCCGTGCAACTTGGTGATCTGCCTCACGTACATCTACAATCTTCTCTGTAGACAAACCCATTTTGAATGGCAAAATATGGGCTAACTAGGTCATCCTGTCAACGATGACCCAAATTGCGTCTTTTTCTTCTGGAGAACGATGTTCAAAAATAAAATCCATAGTGATATGTTCATATTTCTGCCCCGGAATAGGTAATGGTTGAAGCAATCCACCTGGCCTCTGCCTCTCTTCCTTGACCTACTGATACACCAAGTATTTGGATACGAAGCGTGCCACCTCCCGCTTCATGCCATACCACCACACATGCTCCCTCGGATCCTTATATATCTTGTTGGCACCTGGATGCATAAAATACTGAGAATGATGCGCTTTCTACAAAACATCCTATAATATCCACTACCCAAATTATCGTACACGAGTAATAATTAGATACACTAGTAATTTTTGTAGGAATTATTTTTTGGAAACGGATGAAAAAATTATAGTTTTATAATGGAAATAATGTAACATTAGACTTCATATGGCTTGGAGAGGGTCACAATTAGGGTTAGAATCATTTTTAGGCTATTTTAGAATTTTTTGATTTTTTTAAATTTTGGGATAATTAAAACATAGAAAACGTCATTTTTTAGGGCTTCCACTTTAAAACTATACTTGCATATTTTTATACGAAACATTTATTTTACTATGAAAATGCTTAAATATATTTTCTATAATTTATTTAGAATTTTCTTGAATTTATTTGGATTTATTTGGTTTTAAAATAGGTTAATAACTAATTTTTTAGGACTTTTAGAAATTATTGTAAGAAAACTAGGAACATAAAATGGCCCCAAGTATTGTTTAGGTTATATACTAGTATTTTATATTTTCTAGAATTTTCTGATATTTTTACATATTTATTTGGCGTTATTTTGGTTAAAACTGATTAATAAATCAATTTTCAGGATTAAAAAACTATTTTCTTAAATAAATACACAGTCAGCGCCTAGGCCCACACGTTAGCCACTCAGGATGCTTCAGCGGGCCCCATATGTCAGCCCCTCTCTCCTCTATATATGTGTGTGTAGATTATATTTTTAGGGTTTAGTTCAGTCGTTTTGGGGAGGAGTTCTAGAGTTTCTTCGATCTTCGTGGTGGCTTTGCTGCCAACTCCGATGTCCATTTCAAGCGGCATTTTTTTTAACCAAATTAATTTTAGATTACATAATCTATAATTTATTTCCAGTAAATAGGCACACAAATTTTTGTAAAAGTATCTTAGTGCCAGTTGCCCGAAATCTGACATGTTTCAATATTTTTGAGATTTCAGGAGATCCCGAACTCATTTTCATGAACCGTTTAAAGTTTTAAAAATCTGAAACATAGATCTATGATATTTTATCAAGATTTAATAGATTAGTTTAGCATTCTATTTAATTCGTTGAATCTAGGAGTAACCGTTAAACTACCAAAATTATCGTATGTAAGCCATATTGTCCATAACTTTTTACTAATTCGAGATTCGATGAAACCATCGATTCCAGCATTTTTATAGTGCTAAAATCTACAGGATTTTATATGCAAATCTTGGTTTTGTTTCTGTTAAATTTTTGGTCAACAGAATGCCTCGATTTGCGTGCCAGTGATCGCGAATCTATAAACTTGTTGATCTTTGGCTAAAATTTTAAGGTTTAAATTCAAATATAATTAGATTAAAATATTATTTTAGGCTATTTTATTCAAAATTAAATAGATTAAAATAGAAAATATATTCACCTACTTTTGTAAGTCTAACTTGTTTAATTTATGTGATGGGGTAGATCGGACGACGTCTTGAGTTGTGAATTCATCCTTTTCTGGAGCAGGCAAGTATCACTATGACCTATATTGCTAGTATTCTATGTTGCATGTGTTCTTTCCTTGACATTGTTTGTTTTTCTTTTCTATTCTTGATGCACGAGAGTTATACTTGTTATCATCATACATGATCACCTAACAATTTTTGTTTCAATTTTCAATGTTTAAGTTTAAAGTTAATGTTAAAGTATTCATGTTACTTGTTAGAGAGTCGGGAGGGGGAATATAACTAGTATACATGTGTTTACGCAATGTACAAATTTTTAATGTCAATGTTAATAGCAGTCGTTGCACCATATATACCGACTGTCGGATGTCCTAACCCGTCTATATGTAGAATACTTGTATTCTAAAACACACAGTACACGTGACTTGATTTGTGTTTTCATATTGTCCAGTGGTTCGTCTTATCTTAGTTGTACTCTTACATTATTTCTATGCCATAGTTGTGCTCCCAAACGGTTTCCATATTATAGTGGTACTCTTCTTGTCATACCAAATCATTTTATAGTTCATCTTTTCTTTACTATTATCCTTCATGCTTGTATATTATATTGTGTAGTATAGTGTTATGGTGTTCTTGCTCCAATCCTTACTGAATAACTATTTTTCATCTTTAGACGGCGTGACTTGCCTCAAAGTCTATAGTGAGTACCTTGGTGACACCAACGTTACCAACGTGTCGGTCTTTTCTAACGATGCAGAGTAGCATATTTCCTTCCTTATGCTTTTTATATTTGTTAGAGTTATTTTATTTTATTATTTATCATATGAGGGTATAATAGTAATTGTGGGTGTATTGCATATTTATATAAATAGACATGAGATGCAACCTAGGGTTTTAGGCCCTTGCAATCTCCTTTCTCATATTCTCTCTTCTCCTACTTCTCCTTCTCCTTCTCCTCTCCATCTCCAAACTTCACTTGGTATCAGAGCATATATTTGTAAGTACTGTACATCCCATCCCCGACAGGGCCGATCGAACTTTTCATGATTCGCCGTTCGTCGTTCGCTGTTCGTGGTCGTTCGTGGTTCGTTTATGAGATCTAGGGTTTCTACAGATCTCCGTTGGTTATTCGTCGTCGGTTGAGGTTCGTTGTGAGATCTAGGGTTTCAAAGATCTCGTCTTTCTGTTGCATCTGCAAGTATGGTGGGGACCGAATCTTCTAGCGAGGTTAATAGTGGTGGTGGTAGCGGAGGTGGTTCTCCTTTTACTGTTATTCATAATGATGAATTGGGAAAGTCGATTACAGCGGTGAAACTGAATGGTGCCAACTATCTTGCCTGGTCCAAGTCTATCAAAGTGGTGTTAAGGGCAAAGAAGAAGTTGAAGTTTTTGACCGAAGAACCCCTGCCTGAAACGTCCGCTGAGTATGAAGATTGGATGAGTGCAGATGCATACGTTATGTCATGGTTGTGGCATAGTATGGAACCACATATCGCTGCTAATGTTCAGTGGTGTGAATCAAGCAAACAGATTTGGGCATCTCTGGAAGAATCTTATTCGCAGAAGCGAAACGTTGCCCGTATCTATGAGTTGTACGAGTTATTGTTCAATACAAAGCAAAATGGGAAGCCTGTGAATGAATATCTGGCTTCAAAGAAGGCTTTGTGGGAGGAACTGCTTCAATATCATCCTGTTACTACTGATTTGAAGGAAGCTCGGAGACAGAAGGAAGAGTTTCATGTTTCACTCATCCTTGCCGGCTTGGATCCTGCGCTCGAACCTTATAAAGCTCAAATCCTTGCTGGAGAGCAGTTACCTACGGTGGCAGATACTTTCTCCCGTCTCAATCGTTCCTTTCTGGGACAGAGTTCTGTGGTGCCGAGTACCGACTCTTCTGCCCTAGTTTCTAGTGCTGTTGGTCGTGGTGGTGGACGTGGTATTGGACGTGGCGGTAGAGATGGTGGTCGTAGTTTTGGTCGAGGAGGAGGCCGTGGTGGTAGAGACAATGGTCGTGGTGGTGGTCGCGGTGGTGGTGGTGGCCGCGGTGGTGGTGGTGGTGGCCGTGGTCAACCACGAAAGTGTAACTATTGTGGAATGCTCGGTCATGTAGAAGACTATTGTTGGGACAAATGGGGCAAACCAGAATATGCACATCAAGTGCATGATGAAAATATGCAGTCCCAGGACACCACTTCTGCTCCCAGAGATGATACTTCGGGTTTCAATCAGACTTCAACGTCCGATACCTCATCTCCATTTCAACAGATCCTCCAGAAGTTGAACGCGCTTGCTAGTACCACCTCCCAACCTACTGCAACCATGGCACATATAGGTAATCCTGCTTTTGTGGCAACCCAGTCACCATCCACCTCTTGGGTCATCGACTCAGGAGCGAGCTCTCACATGTCTGGTATAACATCTATCTTTCATAATCGTAGTTCCATGAAACACAATATTATCTTGGCTGATGGGTCTACTCGTCCTGTGCTTGGGAAAGGTGTCATTCACCCTACTCAATCACTATCATTATTTGATTCATTATATGTGCCTAATTTTCCATTTAATTTGTTATCTGTGAGCCAGTTAACCAAATCTCTTCAATGTTCTGTGACATTTTCTCCCAATTCGTGTATTTTTCAGGACCTCAGGACGAAGAAGACGATTGGTTCGGGGCATGAAAAAGATGGACTGTACTACTTGGATCTACCTGGAAAGGCCTTCACTTCTGTTTCTACTTCTCCGTTGCAGTGGCATTATCGTTTGGGACATCCGTCTTTGGCTAAGTTGCGTCAAGTTGTTCCTAGTTTGAGTCATGTATCTAGTCTTGAATGTGAGGCTTGTCAGTTAGGCAAGCATCACCGTAGTTCCTTTCCTCGTCGTAGTGAGAGTCGTCAATTAGAGTCTTTTGATCTTGTTCATTCTGATATTTGGGGTCCGTCTAGAGTCAAAAGTCCGAAAGGATTTCAGTATTTTGTTATTTTTATTGATGATTATTCCAGAATGACTTGGTGTTATTTAATGAAAGAAAGATCTGAGTTTCCAAATGTGTTATCTGCCTTTTATAATGAAGTCTATGGTCAGTTTAATAAACGTATCAAAATTCTGCGTTCTGATAATGCTTTGGAGTATACTCAATCTTCTGTGAACAGTTTCTGTGTTGATCGTGGTATGATTCATCAAACCAGTTGTGTCCACACCTCTCAACAAAATGGTATAGCCGAACGCAAACATCGACACATTTTAGATGTGGCTCGAACTCTCATGTTCAATATGCATGTCCCCAAACAGTATTGGGCAGATGCCGTTCTTACTGCATGTTATCTTATTAATCGCATGCCATCATCTGTATTAAATAACAAAGTTCCATTTACTATATTACATACAGATGTCGCACCCTTTTCCTTATCTCCTCGAGTGTTTGGCTGTGTCGCTTTTATTCATAACTTGGAACCTAATCGAGATAAGTTGGCTCCTAGATCTCTGAAGTGTGTCTTTCTTGGTTATTCCCGTACTCAAAAAGGTTATCGTTGTTACAGTCCACAGTCACGCAAATATTATGTCAGTGCGGATGTTACATTCTTTGAGTCTACCCCCTTCTTTCCTTCAGGAGACCGTGATATTCCTTTTACAACAGATTTGATATCTTCCATACCACTTCCGGTCATTCCTGAATCAATTTCTGTCTCCATTCCCCATTTACAGGTTTATCAGAGATCCAAGGACAGGCCAGTGGTTCTGCAGAATTCAGCCTTCAACCAATCATCTTCCGTGCCTGAGGTTTCTGCTCCCATCATCACAGATCCAGATGATCTTCCTATTGCTCTCAGAAAAAGACAACGCCTTTGTACCACAAAGAATAAGCATCCCATTTCTAACTATGTTTCATTACACCGTGCTTCATCATCTTTTCATGCATTTGCTGTTTCATTGTCTTCTACTTTTATTCCCAAAACTTACAAGCAGGCTATGTCATCTTCTGGTTGGAAAAGTGCAATGGATGAGGAGATGTATGCTTTACATCAAAACCAGACTTGGGAGCTTACATCACTTCCTGTTGGAAAACAAACAGTGGGTTGTAGATGGGTGTACACTGTTAAATATCACCCTGATGGTTCTGTTGAGCGCCTCAAGGCACGGTTGGTTGCCAAAGGGTATACTCAGACATATGGCGTGGATTATATGGAGACTTTCTCTCCAGTGGCTCGGCTGAATTCAGTTCGAATTCTTATTTCTGTGGCGGTTAATCACCAATGGCCTATATATCAGCTGGACATAAAGAATGCTTTCTTGCATGGTGACTTACAGGAGGAGGTTTATATGGATCAACCACCGGGATATGTTGTAACAGGAAATAAAAGACTCGTATGTCGATTGAAGAAAGCATTATATGGACTGAAACAGTCACCTCGTGCTTGGTTTGACAAGTTCAGTTCAGTTCTCATTCAGTATGGCTTTCGGCGTACCACATCAGATCATTCAGTATTTTGCCATTCTTCCTCAGCAGGTATTATCGTATTGATTGTTTATGTTGATGATATCATTATATCTGGGAGTGATCATGCTGGAATTGTGGACTTGAAGGCCTACCTTAGTCGTCAGTTTCATACTAAGGATTTGGGTCTTCTTCGATATTTTCTTGGAATCGAGGTTGCTCGATCTAAGACAGGTGTGTATCTGTCACAACGCAAGTATGTTCTAGACTTGCTCTCCGAGACTGGGATGTTAGAGTGTCGGCCAGTTGAGACTCCTATGGATTATCATGACAAGCTTGATGCTGACAGGGGAGAGTTATTTGAGGATGTTGGATATTATAGACGTTTGGTTGGCAAACTTATATATCTTACTGTTACTCGACCAGACATCACATATGCAGTTGGAGTAGTTAGTCAGTTTATGCATGCCCCTCGGCAACCACATTGGGAGGCTATCTCTCGCATTCTTCGATACTTGAAGGGTGCACCTGGAAAGGGTTTGTTGTACAAATCTTCCCAGTTGCTTACGGTGACTGGATTCAGTGATGCTGATTGGGCAGGCAGTCGCAGTGATAGGAGGTCTACTTCTGGCTATTGTACGTTTGTGGGTGGCAATCTTGTCACGTGGCGTAGTAAGAAGCAGAATGTTGTGGCTCGTTCTAGTGCAGAGGCCGAGTACCGTGCGATGGCTCATACAGCTTCTGAGATGATGTGGGTGCAGTCTCTTCTTCATGAAATGGGAATCATGATTCCTATTCTGATGGAGATGTATTGTGATAATCAGTCGGCAATGTTTATCGCAAGTAATCCGGTGTTTCATGAGCGCACGAAGCATATCGAGGTGGATTGTCATTTTGTTCGTGATTTGTTGCTGAAGAAACAGATTGTCACTCCTTATGTTCGGTCAGAGGATCAATTAGGTGATATCCTCACCAAACCACTTGCTCGTGGTCCATTTTCTGATTTATGTAGCAAGCTGGGCATGTCTGATCTCTATGCTCCTGCTTGAGGGAGGGTGTTAGAGTTATTTTATTTTATTATTTATCATATGAGGGTATAATAGTAATTGTGGGTGTATTGCATATTTATATAAATAGACATGAGATGCAACCTAGGGTTTTAGGCCCTTGCAATCTCCTTTCTCATATTCTCTCTTCTCCTACTTCTCCTTCTCCTTCTCCTCTCCATCTCCAAACTTCACTATATTATTCCTAGCTAGTAGGCTTAATGGACTTTAGTTTCTAGTTGCTTATTTTATTTCTAACAGATTTGTTCCCGAGACCATCTGAGTTGTAGTAAATTATTTCTTAAATTAATTATTATGACTATTAGTTTAATTTCCTTGTCATGACTTAGTTGTGGATGATATGTGATTTTTGTACTTTTTATGGACCATTGTTATCATAGACAACGTACTACTGCCGATATTATGGCGTATGCTGGGCTTGGCCATGTACTCGTATCCTAAAAAGTAGGAGCGGGTCGGAACACCTCCGCTGATAGAACACCACTTGGCGCACACAACCTAGTATTGTGCCTCAAAGAACTATCCTCTACAATGGTGAAATCATCTAGCAATCTTGCCTGCACCTGAGCTCTGATACTCCTCAAAGTCACATCATGATACTGCGTCACCTTGATCCTATCCATCAACTCTGACCGAATCTGCAAGCCATCATCTGCCTCTCAATCCCAGGAACTATCACCTCGATGCCCAAGCTCTTTAGATATGCTAACAAATACTGGTTTATTATCAAATACATAGCTACCTAATACATGCTCAAGGCATCGGCAAATATGCTGGCCTTTCCTGGATGATATTGTACGGATATAGTAAAGTCCTTCATAAGTTCCAGCCATCGATGCTACCTCATATTTAGCTCATTCTTGTAAAAATGTACATCAAGCTTTTGTGGTCAGTGAAGATCTTCACACGCTCTCTATAAAATAATATTTCTATAGCTTCAGAGAAAATATCACCGATGCCAACTCCAAATCATGGGTAGGGTAGTTCTTCTCATATGGCCAAAACTGCCTGGAAGGGTATGCAATCACCTTCTTGTTCTACTCTAGAACACAACCCAATCTTTTTCCAGAAGCATCACTATAGATGGAAAATCCACTCGATCTATATAGCAACATCAAGACAAGAGTTGTACTCAACCTCTTCTTTAGCTTATCAAAGGAAGCCTGGCAATCTTCAATCTATACAAACTCTACATCCTTCCTAGTGAGTCTAGTCATCGGCTATGTAATCCTGGATAAATCCTTCACAAACTTCCTGTAATAGCCTGTCAAATCCAAGAAACTCTAGATCTCCACAACTGAACTCGGTGTAGTCCATGACTCAACCATTGTAATCTTTTACGGATCCACCAAAATTCCATCTTCGTGTTCCGTTAAAAAAATGAGTTTTACTAACCCAGTTTTGTAAATTGAAAATAAAGAGTACAAAGAGTCCTTAAACATGAAATCTAAGTACAATTATGATTCTAGGGAGTGTGATAATGGAGATCGAGTACTGCAGCTGACTACTTTACTCCGTTGATGGTCCGACGACGAAGGAACTTGCTTGATATCTGGCTCACTGGCACAAAGACAGCAATTGGGCTCCTGGGTATGCTTTCTCTACGTCTTATTGTATGAATTTTTTTTGTCCCTCTGTGTGTATGTGTGTATGTGTGTTTATGTGGGAATACATCCCTGCTATTTATAGCCACCTACATTGAATGACTATACGCGTGCATGTGCTATACACGCATGTCTTCTTGGTTGTCGCATGGTCATCCTCAACAGGATATAGTTGCAACCGTGGGCGCATGTCACGGTCGGACTGCCATGTTGCATTAGTTATGATAAGGGGTTGCTGAGATCTCGGCATGTTGTGTACGTGACTTGGTAGACTTGACACGTGGCCCACATTGGTTGTCGAAGATCTCTCGTCTTTCGTAACAGAAAGATTTTGTCGCATGGAGCTACATGAAGGTTCAGTAGCATGATCACTCAACCGTATGAACACTTAGCCACATAAGGACCATGTCGCTTGGAGATGCACAAAGACAGGGCCGCCTGGAGTTTGGACCGTATGGAGACAGGTCCGCATGGAGAGTCTAGCCGTGTATACACGTGGCACTGCCCGCCTCACGTCTGATATGAGTCATTATTATGCTGACGTAACTTTCTGTCATTTAGTGCGCTGCCATTTACCATAGTTTTTGAAGCATTTCAAGGCAATAATGTTATGTCAGAGTTTTATGTAGAGCAACTAATTCCCAGCCAGAGTTTTATGCGGCTGATGTTTGCCGGATTAACTTTTTGGGCCGCCTAGATGCATCATGGACCGCATAGCTGCTTTTTAGACTCAGCGGCCTGACTTCGCTGAGTCAGACTTTGAGGGTATGTCTTCTAGGCACATAGATTTAGATTTTTCCATGCTTCTACCCACACCCGGATATTCGGGCACGAGTACGTGGTTATGCCCAGCCTACGCTGGAGAATTGGCAGTAGAACGCTGTCTGGGTCATTTCTAACTATCTAACATCTCAACAATAAAATATGGTACATGTCAATCATCTCAACTCCAAACGGAGGAGCAATATGGTATCTTACAAGTATGACTAATCTCAATCATAAAATAAACTAAGGAAGAATAATGTACGAATGGAATAGTGAAGGAAAGAATAAGATACAATCCACAATCTGAGATAATATACAAGTTATGAATCGACCCAAAAGAAAAGTCTAAAACAATCCAATACAAATATAATCCAGAACTCCTCAGGCTCTGCAACTAAGTCCTCCTAATCAATAGGAGTATCCTCTAAAGGTACGCCATCCTGCGGCCTGTAGAATGTGGGACACTGCTCTATAAGCCAGCCATCTGGAAAAATATATCCAGTCAGGATTGGAGCGAAGTACATACCTCTGAAAGCAGTTTCAATAACATAATTGAGCATATAAACAGATATAGAAATGAAATACAAGATCACAAGCATAAATAAATAAACAAGATATACAGGTAATGTACGAGGATATAGATCAACAATATGAATATCACAAATATGATGAAATAACTGCTATCTAAACTAATGTGCCTCAGAATACAAGTTTATTATGTGATCGAGTTGAGTGAACATGATCAGGTAAGACAATTACAAGTGAGGTATGTAACCAGAATGTACACGATGTAATAATGGCTTTGATCACATAATCAACTCCTACTCTCCTACCCCTAACTAATACCGATGAATCCAATCACGACATGCTACGAACACGAAATATAACTACTGAACACGATCAGTGGGTGTACACGAATATCATAATCACCGAACACGAGCGGTGGGTGTACACGAATAAGCATACTGAATACGAGCAGTGTATGAACACGAAATATAATTAATACCTAATATACACGATGAGATACAATGAACACGAGTACCTGCTGAATACGGTAGGGGATAACATCTCCTAACGGGATCCATGTAGTACCAGTCCGTAAAATCACTGTGTCGGGATCAATGTATACAATTCTAGAATATGCATATATACAATACTATGAATTAAAAACTATCAGAGAAATGTACTCGCTTGAAGTCCTAAGCAAGGTGTGTCTCTCGATGCCTAAGCTGGTGTTACACAACCTATATATGGCATCAATACAAGGTTCAAGAAAGAAAATAAGTAAAGTTGATGCAATTGTAGGTTGATACGCATTTCTAAGTCAAACCAATGAAATCTAGGTTGCAAGAGTCTAACACTAAGTCACTAAGTCAATACACTATGAAGTTATGCTATACTAGCTAAGCTATGATACAACAAGACACTCAAAGAGTCGTATCCTAAGATACGCAAGTTCATTTATATGAAAATAGTGTTATATATACAAGTCAATATATATAGTTTCTATACAAAACAATGAATTTAGGATACCTTGGCCTTGCACCAATGTGTATCGCACCTATCTCGATACTCGAACTCAATACCTTGGGTATCGGCCCAAAACCTTGGTAATACCTTGGTATTCTAAGGTAACCCAAACCTCAACATAAAAGCTAACACATACATGATACCCCAAGCTAATATACTAACTATAAACTAACACTAATATATATATATATATCAATATAATTTAGAACTAACTATAATACTAACATACATAGATATGAATAGCTAATACAGATATAAATACCTCAACACTAGCTATATAAAGTATCTAACTACAAAACATATAATACCACACGACATAATTAACTACTATACAATACCTTATCTAACTAACAAATAAACAACAAACTAACAACTCTAATACCTTAAAACAAAACCAGCTGAAACTACTTGCTAACTATTCATAATCCAACTAATAATACTACCCATATACTAACTAGACTAATACCTTGAAATGCTAACCAAATATAGCTAACTACCCAAACACAACTAAACAGCTAATTGACACTACACTGAAATCTAATTACAGAACTGCACAGTTGAATCGAACCCAAATCCTGTTGTTTCTTACTGTGCATCGGTTGATACATGGAGAATTATGCATGTACTGTAGTGAGAACTGCACAGTTGCTACAAAAACCCAAAATAATGCTCGGCTGCACAGGAAAAATTGTACTAATACATGCAATGGAAACTACACAGGGACTGATACTGATACTTGCTCAGGCTCTATGCTGCTATTGATGCTTGAATTTTTGCTCTCAAGGAGGCACTGCTCGGTTGGTATGCAGCCAACCCGAGCTGCTACTGGTACTGAAACCGACTGTACACGAGCTTCACAGTCCCTTCTTCTGAAACTGTGCTGCACTGTTATTGCAAACTTCTACTGGCAGTTGCCTCAACACAGCAGTGCACACTTAGTTTGCTGAACTCTTCTTCCTTGTTGTGCAATGATGCAGCACTTCCTCTCACACACTCAAGCACACAAAGACACACATACACATACACAATTATACAAGTATATATATAAATACATATGTACATATAGATATATACATATGGATAACTAGCTATATATATACATAGATACATATAACACTCTCATACATATCACTCTAAATACATAAACACAAACACATATATATAAACTAATACATATATATATACATATAAATCTATATATATACACTAATACATACACACACTCATACACTAATCGTAAATACACTAATATATACATATGTATATCACTTAATTATCATCTATATATATAATTACATATGTACGTATAACAAGGAAGACAAAACAACAAACATGTGGAGTGCACCGCACCCGTATCACACTTGCTCAATGATACGCGTGCGATATGGCTCCAACACACAACCGAACGCATCCCGGAGGACACGAACAAGTCTAAAACACCAATTATGAACAATACGTATAGTAATTAGATTATCTACGGGTCTGTGTCACAATGTGCTATGCACAAGGCCTCGTGTCGGAGAAAAACCACCAAAATCAACCTGTTTCGTCAAATTAACAAGATACGGCCAACATGTATCCAATCGTGGATACGAAACTAGTCACAAACAAGTAATCAAATGTCAATAAGGAAAACTAAAATAAGGTCTCTGTTTAACCTAATGACAACCACTACATGTGCAACCACTATATGTTGGATCTATTAGACCCAATGACAACCACTACATGTGCCAATCTCAGAATTCCTCCAAAATTGACACCAAATTGGACATAACTTCCACTGTAGGTCTCTGATTAACCTAAAACTAATTTTATGGGTAGCCTATGCATGTCGGTTAGTTTCTCATGATTAAATCTCAGATCTAGAGTCTATTAGAAGAAGGAAAACTAAAATATAACTATTGGAAGATGAATTCCTAATGAAAAGTCCCTAAATGCCAAGTAGCCCTCTCCTTGTAGATATTGGCCTCCTCTTCCTTGCTCCTTACTTGCTTCTTGTAGATCCTTGATGTAGAAGCCTCAATGAAGAATTTGGAAAGGGATTTATGAAAATTTGGTGGAGAATTGATGAGGGAAAGAAGAAAATTGGTAGAGAAAAATTATAGATCTAGGAATTTGGGAATGAAATAAAATGAGAGAGCACTCTCTCTCCTCATAGGTGGACGGCCATGTAACCCCCTCTCCAAGCAATGTAAAATATCATAAATACCCCTTGGGGCCTCTCATGAAGAAATTAATTAGGGAGGAAAGGTTCTAGTCTAATGGTTTCTCTAATTAATCCAACCTCCTAATCCATGGGCCTAATTCATGGGCTCAAACTAAACTCATCCAAAATGTAGGTTCATGCATTCTAATAAAATGGGTAGGTCCACTACACAAGTCTAAAATTGTCACGCCTCAGTTCTAAAATATCGAGGGACTAGACACGTGGCAATGGCCAGCAGCACACACTGATGGACAAACCCAATTTAATGGATCCATCAGGGCATACTTAAGCTGTAAAATAAGGTCTACTAAAACATGCCATAACTAATCTCATCTATAGAAGATAAATATGATCAACAGCAATAAGAAATGTAAATCAATAACCAGTCTTAATAAAGTAATTCGGGGAACAACCCGATATAGATCTGATACAGTGTTCAACAGACCAAAACATAAATGTCTGAATAAAGTAGATACTGAGTATGGAACACAGATACTCAGGAAAAGTCTTCAGCTAAAACCTCATCCTCGGGGATCGGTACAGCTCCTGTATCAACTCTTGCTCCTGCTACTGTCCCGTATACCTCGGGATAGATCTCGTCTGCAAATCCTGGGGACATAATCCGGATCCAGGTCCTCAGGGGACATAGCAAGGTACAAAATAACTCAAGCCAAAATAAATGAAGTGCGGCATAAATGAAACAATGGGGTAATATATAACCAGCTAAGTGATATGCAAGTGAGAGTTTTAGTCATACTCGGGCTGAGACTAATACAGGATCAGTGTCGGAGAAACCCATAGCAGTATTCTCTCGAAGGGCCAGTACGGTACCAAAGCTCTGTTGTCAGAGTCTAAGGCACTTCTATTAAATTATTATATATATAATCAGCCTTTTGTATGGTAATTCTCCCCCCACCCAATGTAATCACACGTCTCATATCCATGACACGCAAGATCATAACTAATACAGCAAGTTATAATAATGTCTATGAATATAATGTCTATGTCATAAAACCTGTATTCTATACAGAATCACCATGAATATCTTAGGAAGATTCTGTCACATGAATAGTGTCAAGTGTCCTGGGTTATAAGGTACTTGATAAGACAAGTACGAGAATATAAAGGGTCACGATATCCATCTCTATGTGACGTTTACACAAATCTGCGTACCGCGTTGGCACCCGACTATTAATCGAACGCTAAGTAAAGTCACACGGTCCGAGGTTATACATGTACAATAATATAAATAATACAAAAAAATATCTAACAAGAACTGCAAGATTTGGCAAGGTACACTTGCTTGGGGTTCTGGCTCCAACTGTAGTTCTGGTCTCAGTGGGAATTGCAGGTAGTCCTCCGGTTGCTGAAATAAACATTACCATGAGATTCAGAAAACATCAAATAGCTAGAAACGCCTGTCCTTGAGTCCAATTTGGACACAGGGGCAAAAATGACCGTTTTTTGTCAAAGCGGGGTCCACATGTGGGCCGCTTTGCACCAAAAAATGTGTCAGGGACAAAGGTCTCCAAATTCGTTAAACTTAGTGTCAACAAGTCCAGAACGATGATACGAACCCAACGAAACTTCCAGAATTAGATTTCGATGAGTCGATCACAAAATCGCCCGTCAAGTGGAGCCGCGGGGCCCACGATACGCAATTTTGTCAACGTTCTCAGAATCGAACCAAACTTGGGTCACAGGACCAGCATATTGCTACGAGTCCGATGGCACAAGTTTCGTTTTGATCCGATGTGTGTACACAAAGTTATGACGTATTCTAGAACAGGCAGATATGGGGCGTTGTCGGCGGATACGCGTTGATTTCGGTATACACGCACATCCAAATCAACTTCTGTGAAATCCAGCACGTCCGTATCAACGGCGCGCACCTTTTGGTGAAGACCGCGCACCACCAAGTCGTCCCGTTTGGCGGGGCACACTCAGTTCCGGGGGAAAATGGGGTGTTGATTTTCCTGTTTTTAGATCGCGGTTCGCGATCGCCACAGGACGCGACGCACCGAGCGGGTTGCACGGGCATCGAGAGGGTTACACAGCCTACACATCACAACTGACAGAACGAAAAATAGAGCAACAAGGGGAGAGAACGGGTTACCTGAACAGGGCTCCGTGGAACGAGGTTTCTCCGTGTCCGCGAGTCGACACGACACACCGACACGGTGTCAGTGTACTGTAGCTAGGGTTAGGGTTAGAGTTAGGGTTCAGGAGACTTTGCCGGAGGAGGGCTGCCCGGGGCGGAGGATCGTCGAGGTTGTGGTGGTGCTAGGCGGCCGGGGATGAGGGGCTGCTGCGGGGTTCATCGTCGAGGTCGGGGCTGGATCTGGAGGGAAATGGGAGGCGGTGGCTAGGTCGAGCGGCTCGGCCGGGGACGAAGGGGCTGCGGGGTGGCGGAGCTAGGGTAGAGGAGGAGGAGGTGAGGATAGGGCGGTGGGTCAGTTCGTCGAGAGGAGGAGGAGGGGTTATTCTGCAGGCTAGGGCGAGGGGTCGTCGAGGAAGACGGTGGAGCGGGCAGAGGGGAGATAGGGTCAGGCGGAGGAGTTCGTCGGTGGGAGGAGGAAGTTCTGGGGACGTCGGGGACGGGGCTTAGGGTTCTGGCGAGGGCGAGGCGAGGCTCTAGGTGGCTAGGGCAGTGGATTAGGGTTCAGGAACCGGCGTCGAGGGGTTAAATAGGGGCGTCGGAACAGTAAATCCGATAAGGATTCCGACTTGGGTTTAACGGGTTTGGGTCAGGTCGGGTCAGCGGGTAGCGGGTTAGACCCGGATTCGTTAAGTTTAGGTGCGGGTTCGGGTAGTCGGGTTTCGGATCGGGTTTAGATCCGACCCGGCCCGCTAAGGTTGGGTTCGGTTCAGTTGAACCGGGTCCGATTGGGTTGGTTTGGTTCAATTAAACCGGGTTTATTTCAGGGTTTATTTTGGTTTAAATATAAATTAGTTTTTAGGGCTTTAAAAATGTTTTCGGGGTCCAATAAATTACCGAAAAATTACCCTATGTCTAGTTTTTCATTTCACACCCAAAAATATTATTTTCATAATATTTTAATATTAATTAACATCATTTAAAAATCCTTTAATCACAAAATACCTTAGTTTTAATTCCTGAAAAATTACAGAAAATTGTGTAAAATTGTTTTTAAAAATAAAAAAAATCAAGGGGTTTACAAAAATAAATCTACAACTAATAATAAATAAATAATACAAGAATTATTTAATCATGCATGCACAAATATTAAATATAATTAATCCTCAAATAAATATTATCCACGTCAATTACCAAACTACCCTTGAATGAAAAAGTGAGGGTGACACTACAAGACCCCCTTCAAAGTTTTCAAACTTTGACAAGTTTGGAATACTTTGAACAAGAAGCATAGGAAGAAAGTTCTTTAGCCACATGGATCACTTATCGCATGAGCTTGATGTCGCATAGACGAGTCTGCCAAGCTGTCAAATCTTCTTTAAATGAAAGATTTGACTCAATCTCTGAGCGAGTTTATATGGATTTTATGTCGCCGCTTGACACAGGGTTTGAAGCGTCAGTTACCAAGGAGATAAATGAGGATCCCAAGAATCAAGGCGTTATGCCTCATCGGTCGAGTTTCGAGGTTCATGCTCATAACTATCAAGTTCATTGTCTTGATCTCCTCACACGACCATGGGTCTATAAATAGGTCACTTGGGGGGAGAACTTTGTATTTATACTCCTTCTTCCCTTGTGAGAATGTCGACGGCCACTGTTCCTTCCACTAAGGAGTTTGTCAGGGATGGTGTTGATCCGTGGCCCCCTGATGTTATTTTGTTGCCTGGAGGTAGGGAGTTCCTCACTCCCCGTGTTATGCTTCCATGGACACATGGACACAATTGCAAAGTCTTACTGTATGGAAGACAAAATCATCTAGAACATGTGTAAACTTTCATATGAGTCAGCCGCATGGATGAGAACCCATCTAGAACATGCGCGGACCATCATTATGTCGCATGGATAAGGGATCATCTAGAATATGCACACATACCTCTCATATAGTTTTACCGCATGGCTAAAAAATTATCTAGAACATGCATACAGACTTAGCTATCTTGAGGCACTCTGTCATGTGCCCATTTGTAGTTAGGGTGTCGCATGTGGCAGTTATAACAGAATATGCACTTTTATAATATTCGTTGAGACAGACGTGTGCTTTCTTTGTGCAGGCTTTATTTCCACTCATGTTGCCAATAATGGAGCATGGAAGGATATCATAAAACCCGTTATTCACTATGAAGACCAACTTTATGCGACAGTTTGCTAAGAATGTATCCAAAAGACGAGGGTAAAAATCCTTCATTTTAAGTGGAACTGTCCCTGCTTATGCAGCATGCTAGCTGTATTTCTCTCCTTTGTGCAGCCTGCCACCGATAGGGAGCCTGTAGTACTGATTACAGGATTTGGATTGATTGTCCCTATCTTCAGTCTTCCCGTATGGCCAAAGAGCACATGATATTTTCCTCCTTTATTATCCATCAGTATGGATTCTTTTCCATATACTAAGGTTTGCACTAGGGAGGGATGACCCAGAATGCATTAAGTTCTGCTGTCGGCTTCACTTGGGTAGTTACCTGAACCAGCACGGAGGGGCACCTTGATAGAGAAAGTGTTGAATATAGACATTTCTATCATATGTACTCATGATCTTGAATATCAATGAAAATCATAAATGTAATAGGTTTATATATGTTTGCTATTAAAGTAAGTTTGGGAAACCTTCATTTAATAACAAACAAAAAGTACAAAGAAATTTTAGAGAGAAAATCTAATTACAATATTTTTTATCTGGATAATGTGACGATGGAGATCGAGTACTACAACGACTCTTTTACTCCATTGAGGTCTGACGAGGGAATAAGGATGTTCCCTTCTCTTTTCTCTCTCCTGAGCATGTGTGCACATATATAGCTCACCTGGAGGGGTATGGTCTTTGAAGCAGAAAAACTTACCATTGGAACGTCCAAGTTGCTCCTATTTATAGCCATCATATTGGTGGACTATAGGTGCCGCATATGCTTTAATTTGGTGGTTGCAGGTTACCATATGTTGGCACATGTTATGGGCAGGCTACCACATGTACATCCTTAACAGGATGTAGTTGAGTCCAGGCCGAGTTGCCACGTGGACGTTTATTATGATTTGTTGTTGCTGAAGATCTGGGTTGTTCTCGTCTTTTATTAAAGTGACTTGGTTAGCTTGACACGTGGCCCGTATTTAGTTAGAAAAAATTACTTCAGTCGCAACAGAAAGATTTCTTCTCAAGGAACCATGCCACGATGGACGCATAGAGTTTGGGACGCATAGAACGCATGGAACACATGGTATCTAAAATACATGGGGCCAGAGACGCATGGAACGCATGGGGCCAGAGACGCATGGAACGCATGGGGCTAGAGATGCATGGAACACATGGAGTATGGAACGTATGGGGCCAGAGATGCATGGAACGTAAGGTGTCGGGAACGCATGGGGCCAGAGATGCATGGACCACAAAAAGTTTGGGACGTATGTGGCCTCGTACATGTGTCGCTGCATGCCTATCAGGAGTAAAGTTTATGCTAATGTGAGGTTTTGTCGTTTAGCGTGCTCACATCTTTTGAGGCATTCAGAAAGTCCTTTTTGTCAGGATTCTTTGTCAGACATAATCTTTGTGTCAGGCCTTTATGTGGCCAGTATTGGGGCACAGGGATGCTTAAGGGAGTAGTGGTGCATGGCACTGCTGGTGTATGCCGACACTAATTACTTAGTGGCGCATGGCACTGCTGCGCATGGGATCACTAGTTACTTAGTGGAGCATGGCACTGATGGCACACTAGAACACTAGTTATGAAGCGGTCGGTGCATAGTAGCTGCTTTTCTGGGCCGCATAGTCGTTCTGTGGCCTAATTTCTTCTAAGTCGATCTTGGGGCATATATTTGTTGGATGCATGGATTTAGATTTTCTATGCTTCTACAAGACCCCCTTCAAAGTTTTCAAACTGATAAGTTTAGAATACTTTGAATAAGAAGCATGGAAGAGAGGACCTTAGGCCACATAATTATGATGCCTCCTTGGCGAGTCTTTGTCAGGCTGTCAAATCTTCATTTAAGGAAGGATTTGGCTCGATCTCCAAAAAGATTTCTTGGGGATTCTGAGTCAAGGATGTTTTTGAGTAGATAAATAAGGATCACGCAACTCGAGGTATTAGGTTCATCCTCATAACTTTTTGGTTCATTGTCTCGATCTTCTTATGCGCCCTAGGAGCCTATAAATAGGCTGGCTAGGGAGGAGAGAAAACTTTTGTCTCTCGGTTTCCCCATATTTTATGAAAGAAGATGCTGAGGGCTGTTGTCTATCTCGTCGAGGGGTTTGTCAAGAGCGGCGTAAACCCGTGGTCCCCTGATGCTGGCATTCTTTTTGGAGGTAGGGGTGTGTCATAATGGCAAAGACACAGAGACACAAGTACACGTCCTTGCAGCGTGGATGAGAAATTATCTAGAACATACGTAGCACCCCCCCCCCCCACAAAATTCTGCTTCATGGATGAGCAACCATCTACAACATGCACACAAAGCCTATATGTGGCTTGGTCGCATTGATGGGAACTTATCTACAGCATGCACGCATAGCCTATCTGTAGCTTGGCCACATTATGAGGAATTAACTGTAATTATGCACGCAGAGCCTATTTATGGCTAGGTCACATGGATGGGAACTTATCTACAATATGCACGCAGAGCCTATTTGTAGCTTAGCCGCATGGATGAGACCTCCTCTTGCTCATGTGTGCGAACTTATCTATCTTGAGATGTCCCCTCCTGCGTGTGGCTGCGGCATGAGGCCGTTGTACACTTTTGTAATTTTTGTTTAGACTGATATATGTTCTATTTATGCATGTTTTACCACCCTTTACGGTGTCCATGATGGAGCATGGAAGGATATCATAGAACCCGTCATTCGAAGAGAATGCCAGCCTTATGCGGCAGTTTTTTGCCAAGAAATGATTCAGAAGATGAGGGTGAACATCCTTCGTCATGCGTGGAGCTGTCCCTATTTATGCAGCGTGGTAGCTGTCATGCCCCGATCCCGCAAGGGTCGATCATCCTCGCTTGGATCCTTTTCGAAACCGATCATCCTTGCTTGGACGTAATATCATAAAAGCCTGGAGTTACGCTCGCACAAGGCAAGAACATGCAGTGTTAGTAATCCATTTAAAACACAAGTTAGAAAATACATTCACAGAAAATTAAATACAAGGTATAGGAAGAAAACATACTTTTCATTTATAATTCAGAGTAATTTAAATAGTGTTTACATTTGATGCACCTCCCGGGTACATTGATTATATTACAAACAAACCTCAAAAGGTAGGGGGTGCTCCATCAGATAAGCTTTGTCGTTCGTATATTACGTCCATGTATAGATTGAAAATCCAAGCCTCCAAAATAAACTGGCTTCAACTATACTTCAAAATAGAAGGGCTTCTAACACTTCCTCGTCCATCCACTAGCGTTGCATACCCTGAGTGCCTAAAATGTTTGCCCAAAAATGTGGGTCAATACTCAGCTGTACTGGTGAGCGGGACGGACTCACTCGCCTAAATCAACACTTGCTTATTAGGGCGAGCACGAATTAAAAATAATCTTGCTATTAAGAACTAAGTTAATTCAATTCATATCAGTTGCATATTTTTAGAGAAAAAATCATAGAAACCATATAGCACATCGATTTCTTACTCAATCGATGCACTCCTTCCCTGCACAGAAACACAAGTATACTTACCATCTACAAAAGATAATAGATTAGCATGTGTTCTATCTATATGCGGTTATTGGTGTGATCGACACCATGGGGACTTATCCAAGGCATTACGGCGCACCCTATTATCCCGGGTAGCAAGCCCCACTGAAGGTCCCTCAATGCATCGTACCAAGCACGATCAAATATTTTCCTTCGGGTCGATACGGTTCCAGTGTCCCAGAATACCATTTTGAGGAAATGCCAAATCTTTTACACAAGTTGTCCCAGACCATTCAAATGCATGAACAATTCAACTATCATACAATGCATGAGATAAAATAGAAGAAGTAAAGCAGAAATATATATACTTATGCAACAATTCATATTTTCTCAAAGTTGTGTTCCAATTTTGGTGTCCCGTGGGTCCAAACTCTACGAGGCACGAAGCTATAACCAATATTCCAAATGTCGCATTCGATCAAGCAGTTCCTTGGTTTCAAACCATAACTGTCAGCTTCATTGCGAAGCTCGTGTTATAGATCGTGTACAATTATATACAAGTTAGTCTACAATTCCTATATTTATTTCTTAGTGGCTGGCATACGTTGTGGCTAAGGATTTCCTAGGCGTTCAGCCGGGCATCATCGATTGAATGTTTGAAACATTAGAGATATAGACGTGAAAAAGTAGGAAAGAAAGGTCTGAACCCCCCATCGGTTAAAGAAAGTGCTGAAAGAATGAGTCCCGCCTAGCGATGATTAAGCGTTAATTATGCAGACCTGCAATAGCACGAGCACTGAGTTAGAATCCTTTTGCCTATCCTTCCTCCCGAAATTCCCAAGAACCAAAGCTCCAAGCAAGAAAGTGAACAGCGAAAACCAAACAAATCGAAAGAAACACCAAAATAAAATCCCAAAGCAAAATCAAGAAAACCAAGCCACCAAACAAGAAAACTATTGGACTTATTTTAATAAAGGCCTATCCATGAGTTGGAAAGGATCATCACATTTTATCCGTGGTAAGAAAATGCCAAAGATTCTAACCACTAAGTTATGACTCAGATAGACTAGCCACAAGCCCATTATATAGTGTTCATCCCGGCCAGATCAGGATTTAAGGCACTACATAATATATCACTAAGAAAAAGTTTTGTCCCAAAACTTAAGAACAAGGTCTCGCCTCTGACTGAACGAACAATGAAGGGTACTTCTCCTTCATCTCCCACATTGATTCTTCAACCGAATGGTTCCGCCACAACACACCAACCAAGGAAATTGTTCGATTCTGTATCACTTTCTCCTTGTGATCCAAGATCTGCACAAGTTCCTCTGAGTAAGATAAGTCCATGCGCAGCTCCAACTAATTGAAACTAACCATATGACTCGGATCATGCACATACATCCGAAGTTAAGAGACATGGAAGACATTGTGCACTTCAGCCAGGGCAGGGGGCAGTGCAATCTGATAGGCCACAACTGCCACTCGCTTAAGTATCTCAAAAGGGCCAACAAATCTTGGACTCAATTTGCCCTTAATACTGAAGCGCATCACTCCTCGCATCGGTGTAACTTTCAAGAAGACATAATCCCCTACCATAATCTCCAAGGGTCTTCGATGAGCATCGGCGTAGCTCTTCTGGCGGATCTGTGCAATGCGAAGTCTTTCTCGAATTAAGCAAACTTTTTTAATGGCCTGCTCCACTAGCTCTGGCCCAAGTACTTGTTGCTCATCGACTTCATCCCAGCAGATTGAAGATCAACACTTCTGCCCGTAGAGTACTTCATACGGTGCCATCTGGATGCTCGATTGATAACTGTTGTTGTACGTGAACTCCGCTAACGGTATGTGCATGTCCCAACTAGTCTTCAGATTGATTGTACACAGTCACAACATATCTTCAAGTATTTAATTCGTCCTCTCCGTCTGACCGTTAGTTTAGGGGTGATATATGGTACTGAACTTTAGCTTGGTGCCCAATGAAGCATTAGGCTAGTCCAAAAATGAGATAAGAAACGTCCGTCACAGTCCGAGACGATTGAGGCAGGTACTCCGTGTAGTCGAACAATCTTGTCGATATAAATCTGTACTAACCGATCGATACTCCATATAACTTTGATAGGAAGAAAGTGGAAAGATTTGGTTAAATGAACAACTATGACCCAAATCGAATTGTGTCCCTACGACATCTTTGGAAAGCCCACGATAAAATCTATGGCGATGTTGTCCCATTTCCACTGGGGAATAGCGAGGTTCTGCAGCTCCCCGCCGAGCCTCTGATGTTCAACTTTCACCTGTTGACAGGCCATAACTGTGACACAAAGGTCGCCACATGTCACGTCCCAGTCCCACAATGCGTAGGACCAGGACACTTAAGTATGCCAGCCGTATGAATATGGCACTCCAATATATGGAAACCATAACACACGTACGTTGTAATATGAATAACAATTCACAAGTGGTAAACATATATGTCACAGGGCATAACTAAATCTCATCCACAGAAATCGTATATAAATGAATAACCAATATCTATAACTGGATCTCAATATAAAGTATCTAATGATGGTAGTCGGATGGAAATAAATCCACTACCGAACCAGAATATTGATAAACAAGATAAATATAATATAAGAATATTAACTAACAGTCACGGCTCGAAGGGAAGACCTCATCGCAATATACATAGCAAGTCCGGATCTGCGCTCCTGCAAATACTCATGAACCATACACCTGGAAAGGGCCAGGTCCTCAGAGGGACATAACAAGATACATAAAAGCATGCCATAAAGTAAATACTGTAAGAACTCAAGGGTGACCTAACCATCTAAGTGAATTGCAATTTGAGGACAACTTTGAGTATATAGGAAAGTGTAGGCTAGATATATGCTGACGTAATTCACCAATCGTGACAACTGGCTAGTATATGCCACATATGCCCCCATATAAGGGTGCTGTATAATAACATCCATCTCCGAAGAGCATGGCATCTTCATAATATAACGTCCATATCACCCCGAAGAGTGTGGCATCTGAATAATATAACGTCCATATCATCCCGAAGAGTGTGGCATCTGCATAGTATATATCGTCAATATTACTTCGTCGAGTGTGGCATCTGAATAAAGGAAGTGGGGTATCCCATACGCCTACTAATCGTCCTCCCTGCCCAATGATCTAAGCATATTGTATCCACAACATGCGTCAGCTACTACGCCTCAGCGTCGTAACTCTGGCTCATAGTCTATCGTTAGAGCAATAGTCCATCCTTACAACCAAACAAGGACAAGGATGGGACCATCGTACCACGCTAGTCTATGCTCTGCCTACTAATAACTGCTAAGTCTTCTAACATGCATCACTATTAACAGTTATACCCTATCCGTCGTACGCCTACAAGTACAGGTGGCCAACCGCATACGCAGGTTTGTGCCCTACATGAGACTCACAACACGTGTAAGAGATGTGTCAAGGCCTGGAGAGTCATACCGATAACTCCACAACTTTATGTGGGTCTACTAGACACTAGGTCAGACATAAGTCCTAACGTCAACGTATTCGTTGACTGCACACGAGTCTCTCTCGGACATACACAGTTATATAATATAAACACGCAACTAATAATACATAATTTAAATAGTACAAACAAAGGCAAGGTATACTTGCCTGGCAAGAGGCTGCGTAGCACCAATAATCTGCTCCTGAAGTCGTGCAGATAAATCCAACAGATCTTCGGGGTGAGCGTGCACAGGTACGGGAATCGGGGGTGACTACTGCGGGTTATCTGGCAAGGGTGACGGGTCTATGATGAACATAAGGACGAGGGTGATTAGGTCAATAATGATGATCATAAAGGGGTTGATGATGATTACCATGGTGATGATTATGATATTGGTGGTGATATGGATGATGACTGGGACGATGGCGATGATGTGGATGATAATAGTTAAGGGGGTGATAATGTGGACGATGGTGATGACGAGGACGATGATGATGATGACTATGATGATAATGACGAGGATGACAAGGGTGATGACGACGTTGTTGGCAACGACGTTGACGAGGATGATATTAATGGTGATGGTGATAGCTAGTATGATGATTTGGAGATGATGTTGATGGTGATGATGCTAATGATGACGGTGGTGACTGTTGAACTCCGGCTAGCGAGGGGGGAGTCCTGCCAACGGGAGGAGGACAGGAAGGAGAGGAGGCTATGGTGTGGTGGTCATGATAGGGGACTGGTTGTTCATCGGGGGAGGAAGGGAACAGGGAGGTGTGGTGGTCGGGGTGATAATGGTGGTGGTGGTAATGGAGGTTGCGGGGAAGAGAGGAACTTTGTCACTGCGGCTGCGGGGAGGCGTCAGGCGAGGTCAGGGGGTGGAGGTCCGGCCAGAAGGAGGAGGAGGAGAGGAGGAGCTCAGGGCGAGGGAGGAGATCATGGTGGTGCTGGTGGTGTGGGGTGCTGGAGTTAATGGTGGTGATGATGATGGCAATGGTGGATGGCCGGAGGCTGCTGGAGGCTCGGTGCTGCTCCGGCCAGACTCAGGTGGCCGAGGAGGGCCGGAAAGAGGAGGAAGAAGAAGGAGGCCAGGGTGGTCGGCTCGTCGGGATAATGAAGATGATTTTGAAGGTGACTGGGGTGGTCGACGAGGGAGGAGAGGACCGGGAAGGGTGGTGGTGTAGTCGTGCGGGAGCCGTGACGACGAGGAAGGTCGACGGTTCAGTCGTCGGCGAGTTCGGTAGACTCGGCGGAGGGAGGGAGAGAGGAAGATGAAGTGGAGGAGGACGGAGGTCGGGGAGACGGCTCGGCTGAGCGTGTACAGGGGGGGGACACTGCTCCGGCCGAGGCTCCGGCGAGGTTGGGGTCGGCTCCGGCCAGAGGGTGTTGACAGGGAAGGGATGACGGTGTTTAAATTGGAACACACAAGGGTACAAGGTCAGGATTTATTTAGAATTAAATAATAACGTCCGCGACGTTTATTGTGCGACTAAAATATAGCACAAGAAGGCATAATTGTAAGTTACACAAAGGTTAGAATGGTAGGCGGGCATGTCTAGGACAAGGTGGTGTAATTTGTAGAAAGGCAATGGTAGTGAGGTGCTCCAATTATCGAAGCAATGGTAAGGTGCGCTAAGCGATATAAGATATTGTATAGTTAAATCAAATGCCGTGTTCTAGTTCTAATTGGGTTCAACTAGCCCTAATTTCACTATCTAAGCAAAGTAGACGTAATTTTGAGTGAGGGGGTTTACAATCTACCCAACTTAAAACAATTTCGTCCTCAAAATTAAAATAAGGCATAATTGGTTTAAATCCTTCACTTGCGTACATCAGGCAAGTTATTCGTGATCTCTTCTAAAAAAAAATTTAAAATTTATCCAAATCCATCGCGATCTCTTTTAAATTAGATTAACCATTGATTCAGATCAATTTTAACATATTACACTATCTTTTTAATTTTTAATTTAAATAATCCACATCTAAATCTAATTAAAATTTATATGACATCCCATATTAGAAATTTATACCGTAATCTCCAATTATCACAATCTCCTCAAAAATGATTATAACCATATTTTATTTCTATGTTCAACTTGTGAATTCAGTAATCTTCAGATTTTTCTTTCAATTTACATCCTCAATATTTCAAATAGGTGATCCAATACTAAAAAATTTAATTCTTAATTCAACTTATCGAATTTGGAATTCGATCCGACCATGTTCATATTTAGAGTTCTATTTTATTTTGCTCCAGATTTAAATCGATGATTCAACCTTCAATACTCCAAATGTAAGTCAAGTGCTCAAAGTATAAATATTTGGTTCATCATATCCCAGTTTTTGAAATTCATTGATCCTCATCATCTTAATCATTCTTCCAAAATTCTAAAAATAAAAAAAATAACTTGAACCTTTCAATCTAATTTTGCTCGATCATAATCTAAAAGAAATTCCTCTCAAGTTGACTATGCAACTGCTACCCAACTTAGAATTTACCCGTCTATCCCATAAGGCTCTTACATTTAAGAACTCTTACTCCTCAAATTTACTTAATCATGTTACTCAATCGTCCAAAATTTTAAACACCAAATATATCACCTATGATATACCCTTAATCAGCTATAAAAGGCAATCATCTAGTAATATGATTGGCCTATGGTGTATATCTAGCACCCTCTGTATGTCAGACTTATACTAAGCACGAGGTTCATCTTTCCGAAATAGGGGAAGACGGAGAACAATAATAAAGAGTTCAAGGGGATGGTAATATAATATAAGTATGAGGTTCAAGGAGATTAAAGAATTCAAAAATAAGAGAGTTGTCAGGGCAGTTGTGGATTGAAATCCTATTTTGGTAAATTCCTATTCGTATGTTTATATTGGAATAGTAACCAATACGATATGCTCAGACATGTCTAGAGGTAGGTATATTCGTCTACTAGTCAACTATATATCTCAATCCACGTAAAGTAGTCATGCGAAGAGCGAACCAAGCGCACTAAGGTTGTCCAGACCCTAATACGCTGGTTCTAATTTCGACAATGTATTAGTAGGCGTCCCCAATAACACATATGTCATGAACAAGCTTGCTAAAAGAATAAGCTTGCAAAACTAGGCTATAAAATAGCAGCATAAGTCACGGTAGTTTATAAAATATAAATACGCTAAATTTTGATGAAAGGAGGTACAAGATAATTCAAGTTCACAAAAACAAATAAAGCAACCAACAAGTAAGACTCTAAAATCTCTACAGTCGTCATACTAACTCCTTGTCTAAGTCGTTAGTCGACAAAAATAAGGGTATGGGCCTCTAAGTCCTACAGTCTGAATAAACATTATCTTCTTATGCTAGTCTATGGTTTGTGTCATTCAGTTATACTACATTGATGAGGGAAGAGGACTATGTGTTACTGGGTTGTGAGGCATACTACCCAACTTAAAATATTAACAAATATTGTGATAGTCTTAAGGAGATCCTGCAAAATAATAAGGTCTAAACTCTTATTGGGGTATATATGAAAAAGAACATTGGTACTTATTAGGGTCTCCTGTTGCATTATATAGGTAATGACCATCTTAAGTGCTTATAGAACAAGTGTCAATAGTATGAATGGAAAAGTTACTGGTCTTCAAGGGGAAAGAGGATATAATCTATATTGGGGTAGGGTACATGTTACGTGATTTAAAACTAAGAATAATCATATCATAATCTAAAGGAACAACTCAAACCATCAAGCTCTAGCTACCAAGCACCAAATTTCAAGTTCAAGATTACAACTATAACCTTAGCACTATATATCCTTAACATGGAATAAGATCACTGGGTCGTCAATCATAAGAGTTATGTGGCATGATTTGAAAGATGAAGAATAGAAGAACATAATTAGTCGTCGCACAAATATAGCGAGCGCTAAGTTTGCAGAGAACAAGATGTAAAATTAGAAATAGGAAGACTCTAGATAAGATCATGGTTTCTACGGGGAAGGTGGTATGTTAATCTCTGTGTTTGAGAAATGATCGAGGGAATATTATATTCATTCCTCTTGGCTTCCTAGGGTACGGTCTGCTAATATCAAGACAAGGATCTATATTTATAGTTCCCTAACACTATCTCACTATGCAAATTAGGTTTAGCCCTAACATTCGATCTCGGATTTCTATTGGTTCCTCAATACTAGGGTCAAACATTAGGGTCAAATTTCTAACTAGCTCTAGTAGTGCCTATACCACTCTTAAGTCATTCATAATTATGTCAAGGAATAATGGTAAGCCATTCTTTAGATAAGGATGCTATGGTTTACTTAAATATGCTAAACTTAGTGACGTGTCAGGGTTTTAGTTACTCTTAATAGGAAGGTTACCCCACTTATTATCTAACAATAGGGACTTCTATATTCTAAGAGAAGGCTATACTCTAAGAACTATTAGGGAAGCACATGAATCAAGCAGGATGCAGCTACTCAAATAGTACAGATTGGAAGGAAGGTGAATCATAGTCAGTTGTGGATGAGATCCTATACTCTAATCCTAGGTGCAGGATTGCTCGGTATAGTAACGTAACCAAGACAATATGCTCTTGACCTGCATGGGCCACCACTAACAACATGTCACGCCCCAGTCCCAAAATGCGTAGGACCAGGACATGTAAGTATGCCAGCCGTATGAATATGGCACTCCAATATATGGAAACCATAACACACGTATGTTGTAATATGAATAACAATTCACAAGTGGTAAACATATATGTCACAGGGCATAACTAAATCTTATCCACAAAAATCGTATATAAATGAATAACCAATATCTATAACTGGATCTCAATATAAAGTATCTAATGATGGTAGTCGGATGGAAACAAATCCACTACCGAACCAGAATATAGATAAACAAAATAAATGCAATATAAAAATATCAACTAATAGTCACGGCTCGAAGGAAAGACCTCATCGCAATATACGTAGCAAGTCTGAATCTGCGCTCCTGCGAATACTCATGAACCATACACCTGGAAAGGGCCAGGTCCTCAGAGGAACATAACAAGATACATAAAAGCATGCCATAAAGTAAATAATATAAAAACTTAAGGGTGACCTAACCATCTAAGTGAATTGCAATTTGAGGACAACTTTGAGTGTATGGGAAAGTGTAAGCTAGACATATGCTGACGTAATTCACCAATCGTGACAATTGGCTAGTATATGCCACATATGCCCCCATATAAGGGCGCTGTATATGTAAAACCCCTATTTCTAAAAACCGTATTTATTTTTTTTTTATTGATAATTAATAATTTAAATATAGTATTTAGTGGCTAAATAGGAGAAATAGATTTTTAATAATTTTTATTTTAGGTGTTCGGGCACTTAGAGGACTTATGGGACCATTAGGAATTTTTCGGAATTTATTCCATGTAGGAGACCCCTTAAGCAGTTGCTAGCCTAATGGTGTGCATTTTTCTAATCTATGAATTTTTTTATGAGTATATATATTATATATATATACAAATATATATATGCATATATATTAATAGGAAAGAAAGGAAAAGAAAAGAAAGCAATCAAGTTAATAATAATAATAATAATAATAATAACAAAACAATACTATACTACTTATTTCCATCCTTTGGTAACTTGCTGCAAACCCACAGCCAATTCCACCAGACCCGCCACTTCATTCCTTGGTATTTGCTATTCCCTTCAGCCGTAGCAAAACTTCACAAAGACCCGCTGTAACGCCCCGCTCCGCGCCGGCGTTATATATCAAGGTGAGTGGGCAGAACTTCGTTCTCTGATTCTTGCACGCCTTAATAATAACCTGAGTTTTTGCTTGCAATGTTTTCTTAAGAGAATGATAGAACCTGCCTTGCATGTTAATGAACGAACTCACCTAGCTTGTCTTTGAATCAATGTCTGCTAAACGAGAATCCTGAATCGCTTGCTTATAGTGCATGAACATGTTCACTATCGTCTATGCTTCGAGAGAACCATACTATGCCTGAACGTGTTCAAGTGATAAGTCGGATTGCCCCGCAACAACGATAACTGTTCTGATGGTTCGTCTCGTCTGCATACTAGAGTTTATTTGATAGTGTTCCATGCATTCGCACGCGGTCGGACAATGGCTTTTGGTGGAAAGCTGAACTGCATGCGTTCAAGCCACCATGGGTCACAGCTGCCATTAGCATCAGAGAAATGAGTCATTGGTATGCTGGACTAACCGCTGCCGATCCTGAGATACTCGGGGACCGCCCTGCATATAGCTAAGTCATTGTGTTGGCTTGGATAGTGACTGCCCCTAAGAATGTGCATTATGTGTCTAGCTTTGCATCTGACCCTGGAGTCGCACGAGACACGATGCGCACACCCTGAAACATGAACGGCTTGCTTGCTTGCATATTCAATATGAAACTCTGTTTCCAAATATGTTTCCAAAGCAATGTAATATGACTCTGCTAGAACTGCATGAAACAAACCTAGGTAAAACTAGAAAGATCACTAGTAATGTAATATTTTATAACATGATTACTTAGTGCCTGTTTGGGTGAATGCTTGTTTCTGTTCAGTTATTTTATCTCACCAGTACTTGTATAAAGTGCTGACCCACCAACAGTTTACTTGCTTGCAGGTACTGGATCGTCCGAGGGAGCGATAGGCGTGCCACAGTCCCCAAGACCCAAAAATCCTGGTTTCGATTGTTGCCCCGAGAATGCTATCGTATAAGGGGGCATAATGTATGGAACGAACGTGTGCCTTTTTTAAAAGAAACCCAAGTTGCCTCGATTGTCCCGAACACTCAGTTGGCTAAATGCATTGCATTACAACAAGTCTCTTTTCGCTGCTTACTCGATTGATGCGATGATAGCCAACTATCAACTTAAACGATTGGCCTTGCACGGGCGCAACCCCAGGCCTGTGCGGTATCACGTCCCCCGAAAGCTCGACTCGGGCCATTCGATTAGCTCTCCTTCCTCCCTCGTGCCCGCGGGACGGACGCGGTAATTCGCGTCCGGCGTGCCGAGGCACGGTGATTCGTGCCCGGTTCGTTAAGTCCCGGCCGCACGGGGCGGGGCAGGGCAGAGCGGCGGCCCGGGCTGGACCGGGGCGTGACAGAATGGTATCAGAGCGGAATCGATCTTCAGGCCCAAAACTGCGCGCACCCACTTTTTTCAGATTTCCAAAAGTCAGAAAACGGAGCGCGCCCCGCCAAACGGGACCGCCCTACCGTGTGCCAAGTGTACTGAATGGTGCACGCAGCATAACTAGACACGTGAAAATTTGTGGGGACTGATTCGGACGCGTGTGCGCGCCGGAATCAGGCCGTATCCGCGAACACACATCGTGTCGCAATTTTTGTGGAACTCGCACGTATTTTGTGCACGCTTGTCAGAATGTGACAAAACTTGCGCCACTGGACTCGTAGTAATGCGCTGGTCCTGTGACCCAATTTTTACGCAATTCTGAGACAGTTGACTAGATCGCCAATTGGCGGACCCCATAGTTGACTTTTTGGACAAAATTGTGTTCGGCCCATTGGAATCCATATTTGGACATACCGTTGGGTTCGTATTGACATTTAGAGTTGTTTAACCTATATTTTGTCCCATTTAGAGACTGTTACCCTTGGCACGCTTTTTGGTGCAAAGTGGGCCACATGTGGACCCCACTTTTACCCGAAATTACCATTTTGCCCCTGTGTCCAAATTGGACGAAAGGGATGTGCTTTTTAGCTATTTTGCTCATTCTGGGAACGTTGGTGATGTTTATTTCAGCATCCGGAGACGTTCATTCTGAGGCCGTAGCTTCTGACTCTTGGTGTTGATATTGGGATACTATATTTTGCAGCTTCTTGCCAGGCAAGATACCTTGTCAAATTATTTACAGTGCTTTGCATGCTATTTATATTTCTGTTTATTTATTTTATTTCTGTATAGTTCTAGCATGTGTAGTTTTTTTTCTGTTATTACTATGTATTAGATATGTTGACACACACATGGCACTTAGTATCATAGAGGACAATTATTAGGCGTATGGGCTTTTAACCACTCTGGTAAACCGTAGTATATAGCTCGCACTACGGGCGTGTGTCGCGCTGGTCGCTACCCCAGAGGTATGTCAATTTCTGTAGAGTCGCGCTGGTCGCTACCCCAGAGGTATGTGGATTTCTGATGTTCTAGACGGGTGTGTGAGTTGTGAGGCTTAGATCGAGTAGACTACCCTTGCCCATACGTCGAAAAGTTGTCCTCACTTGCATTCATATAGATTGTCTTGTACAGCGTACTTATTTATTTTTATATTATATGCATGTTCACTGTATTCAAATTGGCTCGTATTTTCTGTATCTTGTTACGTCCCTCTGAGGACCTGGTCCTCTGCCAGGTGTATCTGCTCTTGAGTATTTGCAGGAGTACGGGCCTGGACCTGACGCATTATTTTCTGTCGAGGAGGTCTTACCTTCTATGCATCGTTGATTATCTAGCGATGGATTCTTTTAGCTGATACACTGCTGTCTTCACATTATTTTGTATTGGAGATTTTATACTCCTCTCTCATTTTAGTTTTGGATATAGTCATTGGTAGTGGATTTGTCTCCACCCGACTATTATTTTAGATATTTCAGACTCCTTATTCTAGTTAGTATTTCTTTTCTATGACTTGTTGTGTGGATGAGATTAGCATATCTGTGACTTGTGACATTATTTATACCACATGTGAGTTTATATTCATATTACAGCGTACGTATGGGTTATGGTTTCCATATATTGGAGTTGCCATATCCATGCGGCTGGCATGCTTACGTGTTCCTAGTCCTACGTATTTGGGACTGGGGCATGACAGTATAATAACGTCCATCTCCGAAGAGCATGGCATCTGCATAATATAAAGTCCATATCACCCCTAGGAGTGTGGCATTTGAATAATATAACGACCATATCACCCCGAAGAGTGTGGCATCTGCATAGTATATATCGTCCATATCACTCCGTTGACTGTGGCATCTGAATAAAGGAAGTGGGGTGTCCCATACGCCTACTAGTCGTCCTCCCCGCCCAATGATCTAAGCATGTTGTATCCACAACATGCGTCAGCTACTACGCCTCGGCGTTGTAACTCTGGCTCATAGTCTATCGTTAGAGCAATAGTCCATCCTTACAACCAAACAAGGACAAGGATGGGACCATCATACCACGCTAGTCTATGCTCCGTCTACTAATAACTGCTAAGTCTTCTAATATGCATCACTATTAGCAGTTATACCCTATCCGTCGCACGCCTAAACGTACAGGTGGCCAACCGCATACGCAGGTCTGTGCCCTACATGAGACTCACAACACGTGTAAGAGATGTGTCAAGGCCTGGGGAGTCATACCGATAATTTCATAACTTTAGGTGGGTCTACTAGACACTAGGTCAGACACAAGTCCTAACGTCAACGCATTTGTTGACTGCATCCGAGTCTCTCTCGGACGCGCATAGTTATATAATATAAACATGCAACTAATAATACAGAATTTAAATAGTACAAACAAAGACAAGGTATACTTGCCTGGCAAGAGGCTGCATAGCACCAATAATCTGCTCCTGAAGTCGCGCAGATAAATCCAACAGATCTTCGGGGTCAGCGTGCACAAGTACGGGAATCGGGGGTGACTACTGTGGGTTGTCTGGCAAGGGTGACGAGTCTATGATGAACACGAGGACGAGGGTGATTAGGTCAATGATGATGATCGTAAAGGGGTTGATGATGATTACCATGGTGATGATTATGATATTGGTGGTGATATGGATGATGACTGGGACGATGGCGATGATGTGGATGATAATAGTTAAGGGGGTGATAATGTGGACGATGGTGATGACGAAGACGATGATGATGATGACTAGGATGACTAGGACGACGAGGGTGATGACGAGGGTGTTGGCGACGACGTTGACGAGGATGATAGTAATGGTGATGGTGATAGCTAGTATGATGATTTGGAGATGATGTTGATGGTGATGATGCTAATGATGACGGTGGTGATTGCTGAAATCCGGCCAGCGAAGGGGGAGTCCGGCCAGCAGGAGGAGGAGAGGGAGGAGAGGAGGCTGTGGTGTGGTGGTCGTGATAGGGGACTGGCTGTTCGTCGGGGGAGAAAGGAAACAGGGAGGTGTGGTGGTCGGGGTGATAATGGTGGTGGTGGTAATGGAGGTTGCGGGGAAGATAGGAGCTTTGTCGTTGCGGCTGCGGGGAGGCGTCAAGCGAGGTCAGGGGCTGGAGGTCCGGCCAGAAGGAGGAGGAGGAGTTCAGGGCGAGGAAGGAGATCGTGGTGGTGCTGGTGGTGTGGGGTACTGGAGTTAATGGTGGTGATGATGATGGCAATGGTGGATGGCCGGAGGCTGCTGGAGGCTCGGTGCTGCTCCGGCCAGACTCAGGTGGCCGAGGAGGGCCGGAAAGAGGAGGAAGAAGAAGGAGGCCAGGGTGGTGGGCTCGTCGGGATAATGAAGACGATGGTGAAGGCGACTGGAGTGGTCGACGAGGGAGGAGAGGACCAGGAAGGGTAGTGGTGTAGTCGTGCGGGAGTCGTGACGACGAGGAAGGTCGACGAGGGAGGAGAGGACCAGGAAGGGTGGTGGTGTAGTCGTGCGGGAGTCGTGACGACGAGGAAGGTCGACGGTTCAGTCGTCGGCGAGGTCGGTGGACTCGGCGGAGGGAGGGAGAGAGGAAGATGAAGTGGAGGAGGACGGAGATCGGGGAGGCAGCTCGGCTGAGCGTATACAAGGGGGAGACGCTTCTCCGGCCGAGGCTCCGGCGAGGTTGGGGTCGGCTCCGGCCAGAGGGTATTGACAAGGAAGGGATGACGACTAGGAAGGTTTAGGTCTAGAAGAAAATAATAAAAAGGGAAGAAATATTGTTTATATATATATAAAACTTGGGTAGAGTGTTTGACCTAAAAGTTTGGGCTTGGTCAACCCTCCTTGGAGTTGGGCCTTGGCATGCCATGGGGATGTTTTGAGGGCCACAATTGCATTGTTTAAAATGCAAGGATGGGGTTTAAATGAGGGGGGCGATGTTGTGCGTTTGCACATTCCAAAAATTATAGAAAATTTTATGTGAAGGGAAAATTGGGTTTCTTCACGTATTGTCCAATGGTGTGGACACCTAAATGCACTTTTGCATAAAAGTGCCCAACAATTGGAAAATTATACAAAGACGGAATTTGAATTTTATTTAATTCAAATTAGTGCGCATGATGTTCTGGAATTAATTAGAAGTACATAGGATTAAAATTAGGTCGGACACAAGTGTCAGGGACGTAGAGGATACAGTATTGAATATTAATAAATTTTGGGTTGTACAAAATGGTCAAGATTGTGTTCCCAATTTAAATTGGAACACACAAGGGTACAAGGTCAGGATTTATTTAGAATTAAATAATAACGTCCGTGACGTTTATTGTGCGACTAAAATATAGCACAAGAAGGCATAATTGTAAGTTACACAAAGGTTAGAATGGTAGGCGGGCATGTCTAGGACAAGGTGATGAAATTTATAGAAAGGCAATGGTAGTGAGGTGCTCCAATTATCGAAGCAACGATAAGGTGCGCTAAGCGATATAAGATATTGTATAGTTAAATCAAATGCCGTGTTCTAGTTCTAATTGGGTTCAACTAGCCCTAATTTCACTATTTAGGCAAAGTAGACCTAATTTTGAGTGAAGGGGTTTACACCACATTTTGCTTTATACCGTGCCACCAGAAGGTCATGCGTAAGTCCTTGTACATCTTGGTGCTCCCCGGATGTAAGGAATACTTCGCATAGTATGTCTCTGTCATGATTTCCTTTCGGAGTTCTGGATCACTAGGAACACATAATCTTCCTTTCACCTGTAGGATACCATCTTCGCATTCTACATAGTCGGACGTCTTTCTCGTCGAGATCAGCTTACGCATCTTCCTTATAAATTGATTGTCCTTTTGAGCAGACTTGATTATATCACGCAAACTCAGCTCAAGATAGAGTGGGGCCAGCTTATCCCTTGATATCAAACTCGAAATTCGATGTCCATCGCCTCTAGATCCTGAAGCAGACTGTTACTTATGGATAGCGAGCCCACGTGCTTTCGACTCAGAGCATCAGCAAAGATATTTTCTTTACCCGGAGTATATGTGATCATCGGGTCATAGTCCTTTATCAGTTCTAGCAAGCACCGCTACCGGAGGTTCAGTTCCAATTGGGTGAATAGGTACTTGAGGCTCTTGTGGTCTATGTAGATTTTGTAAGTAATACTGTATAGATAATGCCGCCACAACTTTATTGTGAACATAATTGCCACCAATTCAAAGTTATGTGTTGGGTAGTTCTTCTCGTAAGGGGTTAACTGTCTTGAGGCATACGATATCACCTTGTCCCTCTACATGAGAAATACCATAAGCTGAGTCCCGAAGCATTGTTATATATCTGAAACTCTTCTACTATATCAGGAAGTGCAAGTATTGGAGCTGAAATGAGTCATTGCTTTAGCTCCTAAAATCTAGCTTCGTAGTCGTTACTCCACTTGAATGTAATCCCTTTCTGAGTAAGGAGAGTCAAAGGCGAGGCCAATTTAGAAAAATCGTTCATGAACCTACGGTAGTATCCCCCTAGGCCCAGAAAGCTATGAACTTCACTGGCTAATATAGGTTGCCTCCGATCCACCACTGGCTCAATCTTCTTTGGGTCTACGGTGACACCTTCTATCGAGAAGACATGTCCAAGGAACGCCACGATGCTCAAACAGAACTCACACTTGCTGGGCTTTGCGAACAACTGATGCTCCCGCAATATCTACAACATGATCTTCAAGTGTTCCTTGTGATCTGTCTCATCCTTGGAATAGATTAATATGTCGTCAATAAACACAACTACAAACTTGTCCACAAAAGGTCAGTGTAAACTCCCTCACCCAAAATAGGTATTTTGTGTATATTTTATATTATTATATTTATTATAGATGTTGAATTTATTTAGAGTATTCTCTTAGTTAATTAGAAAATAATTTTTTTAGTATATTTACTTATATAAATATTTATTTAGAATTATTTTTAGGCTATTTTAGATTATTGAGATTTTTTCATAATTTTTAGTTAATTAAAAATTAGTAACACTAATTTTCTAGGACTTTGAAGAATTTATTTTATGTAAAAAATTGATTAAAAATATCTCAAACTTTTATTTTAGGTTCTAAATAATAAAATATATTTTCTAGAATTTTCTGGAAATTTTCTGAGTATTTTAGTATTTATTGGGAGTAATTAGGCTAATAACTAATTTTTAGGACTTGTAGAATTTATTGTGCAATTCCAAGAATATAGAATGAACCCACATTATTTTCTAGGGTTTATAATATTATTATATATTTTCTGGAATTATTTCAGAATTTTTGGAATAATGTTAGTATTTATTTTTAGTTAAATGGATAAAACTAATGTTTAGAGCTTCTCCTAATTATAGTAGGAAATCTATGAATATAAAATTATCCTAAATATTTTTCTAGAGTTTTTAAATTCAAAATATATTTTCTGTAATTTTTCCAGATTTTTATGATTATTTTTAATATTTATTTTGAGTTATTTAGATTTAAAATGACTTAAATAATGTTTTGATAAAGGCAAATCAAAATCAAATAATATAGCCAAAACCATCCAATCAAATCATGACATGTGTCACCCTCCTATCAACTTTCATTCAGCCGCTCAATCCCTATATATATATAATATAATAACCCTAATTATCCCATTATTTTTTTAGAGAGAGAGATTTTGTAGATTTGCCATCTAGGGTTCCTTCATCTTCCACAAGCCATTGTGCATAGCTCCAGACTCCAAACGAGGCCTAGTTTCTTGCGTTAGAAAGATATTGAGGTTACCTTTCTTATTATATAATTTATTTTATGAAATTATGAGTATTAAATTCTGGAAAATTCGTAGAGTACAGCATATCCGAAAATAGACGTATTTTAATATTTTCGCGATTTCGAGAGAACCAGGAATCAGAATCATGAACCGTTTAAGGTTTTGGGAAGCCAATGTCGAGATCATTGACATATGTTTTTCCCAGAATTTAATTCGAAGTATTTATATACTGTTAATTCTGTAGAACTTCTAGGTTAGAATTTAACCATCGGTGCACAATACAAAATTTGTATGTGCCATAATTCTCAAACAAATTTGAATTTGGACGAGCCATAAATTCCAGCATATTTTTAACGCTGAAATCTACAGGAAATCATGCATGAAAGTTGAGTTTGTGTTGGTTGACTTTTCGGTCAACAGATCGCCTCGATTTGCGTGCCATGAGTCTCGAGTTGATAAAATTCAGTTTCTTTGGACAAAATTTAGGAATTAACATAAAAAAATTAGAATAATAAGATTAAAATAGGATTTTAGAGTAATTATTCTAGAATTAAATAAATTAAAATAAATTATCTTTTGACGTGATAAATTTGTAATACATAGGCTATTTGGACTGTGACTTGGACTCTGATTCATACCAGCAGCAGGACCCCAGGCAAGATACATTGCCAAATTGCTTACAGTATCTTGCATACTTAGTATATTTCTGTATATTTATTGTATCTCTGTTATTTATTGCATGTGTAGTTCCTTTCAGTCATTACTATATATTAGATATGTTGACACACACTTGACACTTAGTATCATGAGAGGACAATCATTAGGCGTATGGGCTTTTAACCACTCTGGTAAACCGTAGTATATAGTTCGCACTACGGGCGTGTGTCGTGCTGGTCGCTACCCCAGAGGTATGTCGATTTCTGATGTCCATTGACGGGTGTGTGAGTTGTGAGGCTTAGATCGAGTAGACTACCCTTGCCCATACATCAAAAAGTTGTCCTTATTTGCATTCATATAGATGGTCTTGTACAGCGTACTTATTTATTTTCAAATAATATGCATGTTTACTGTATTCAAATTGGCTCGTATTTTCTGTATCTTGTTACGTCCCTCTGAGGACCTGGTCCTCTGCTAGGTGTATCTGTTCTTGAGTAATTGTAGGAGCACAGATTTGGATGATTACTTGTGTTGCAAGGATGTCTTCTCTTCGAGCCCATGGTCGTTAGCTGGTATTCCTATATTGTATTTGTTGTGTTGTACTTTTCCATTCGAGTTGGTAGTGGATTTGTTTTCATCCAACTATCATCCTTAGATATTTATGTTGAGATCTAGTTATATAGATGCTGGTTATTATTTATATCTGATTTTTGTGGATGAGATTTAGATTATACCCTATGACTTATGATACATTTTATACCACTTGTGGACTTGATATTCATATTACAGCGTACGTGTGGATTTGGTTTCCATATATTGGAGTTGCCATATCCAAGCGGCTGGCATGCTTACGTGTCCTAGTCCTACGTATTTTTGAGACTGGGGCGTGACAGTCAGAATACGCGGTTCATCAGATCCATAAAAGATATTGGGGCATTCGTCAAGTCGAACGACATTACAAGAAATTCATAGTACCCATATCAGGTTTGAAATACTGACTTGGGGATGTCACCGAATTTAATCTTTATCTGATGGTAGCCCGACCTGAGATCGATTTTAAAGAATATTGTTGCTCCCTGTAGTTGATCAAATAGATCGTCTATCCTCGGTAAAGGGTACTTGTTTCGCACGGTAGCCTTATTCAGTTCACGATAGTCTATGCACAGTCGCATGGATCCGTCCTTCTTCTTCACAAACAGCACAGGAGCTCCCTACGGAGAAACGTTTGGGAAAATATATCCTCGGTCCAACAGATCTTGTAACTGCACCTTCAGTTCCTTCAGCTCTGTTGGGGCCATTCGGTAGGGTGCCTTCGATATCGACCGCGTATCCGGAAATGTATCAATAGCGAATTTGATCTCTCGATCAGGAGGTATTCCAGGCAGCTCATCCGGGAACACATCGAGGAAATATACTATGATATTAGCTTGAGCTGCATCTGCACCTTCCCGCCTAGTGTCTCAAATAGAGGCTAAATACCCTTCTAAGCCCGAATACAACATACGCCTAGCAGTAACTGTCACGACCCGCACCCGCTTTTTGGATACGAGTACGTGGCCAAGCCTAGACTATGCCACAGCATCGACGGTAGTACTTTGTCTATGATAAAAATGGTCCATCAATCCAAATAGATAATATTTAATCACAAATTTAAATATATTGCTCATTCACAACATTTACATAGTTTTACAAGATTCTCAATTTATAATTAAATCATAACTCGGGAACAAACCCGCTAAACATCAAATTCAAAGAAGTTGGTAAACTATCTAAATTCTAATATTGGCCTCCAAAAGCATCTCGATCTCCAACAAAATCTAATGAGCAAGATAGCAAGTCACCTAAAAATGTTTACCCAGTCAGGATGGAACAAGTACAACCCAATAGCATTTCCAGTTAATTGACAAGTACTATGAACAGTAAATAGTTATAAAATACTTGATGAGCATATAATAATAGAATATGGTACATCATAGAGGAACAGTTAAATAAAGAAATAATAAAAGACAAGAAAGAAGAACAGAGAAGTATGTAAAGACAAACATATATGTGAACTAGAAAACCTATCATGCAAGTGTACAATCAGCAAGTATAGATTAATCCAGAATGACTGTATCTAACTAGTGTTTTGAAATACCAAGTTGACATGTGAACATCTAGGGGTAATATCCGACAAACCACACGTGTCGTATGTGGCTGCTATTATTCCAGTAAGACCATGGGATATAAAGGGAATGTTCACGCATCTCCTAGGTATTTTCCCGTCCGACTAGTACTCATGGATTCAAGTCTAGACACGAATAATCTCAATAGTTCAGAAGATTTCAACAGGACAAAAAATATATTAGTCCAGTAATTCATTAGTCCAGTAATTTATTAGTCCAGAAAAAAGTCAATGGGCATAAAAATACGTATCTCACAAAAATAAATCCATACAATACCAATCCGTGTATCCATCGTGTCAAAAATTAGGTAAAACACTACTATAAATATGTATCATAGAAAATATCAAATAATAGAAACTATCAGAGAATGTACTCGCCTGTGGACCTTAGCTGTGGTTGGATCAGGTCCCAATTCAGAGTCCAAATCCTACGTATGATATATTACCATATTAAAAGATAATTTATTTTAATTTATTTAATTCTTAAAAAATTACTCAAAAATCCAATTTAAATTTTACTATTCTGATTTTTAGGTTAATTCCTAAATTTTGTCCAAAGAAACTAAATTTTATCAACTCGAGACTCATGGCACGCAAATCGAGGCAATCTGTTGACCGAAAAGTCAACCGATACAAACTCAAATTTCATGCATTATTTCCTATATATTTCAGCATCAAAAAAATTCTAGAATTTATGGCTCATCCGGATTCAAATTCGTTTGAAAATTATTGCACATACAAAATTGTATTGTGCAACGGTGGTTGATTGCTAACCTAAAAGTTCTATAGAATTAAAAACATAGAAATATTTCGAATTAAATATTAAGAAAAACATATATCAATGATATCGACATTATCTTTCCAAAACTTCAAACGGTTCATGATTTTGATTCCTGGTTCTCTCGAAATTGCAAAAATACCGAGACGTATCTATTTTCGGACATGCTGTGCTCTACGAATTTTCCAGAATTTAATATTCAGAATTTTTGAAACAAATTACATATTCAAAAATCTAACCTCAATATGGTTCTAACTCAAGAAATTAGGATACATTTGGAGTCTGGATCTATGAGTAATGGCTTATGGAAGATGAAGGAACCCTAGATGACAACTCCTCAAATTTGCTAAAAGAAAAACCCTAAAAAAATTATAACCTTAATACTATATATATATAGGAGAGAGAATGATCCGCGGCTAAAGGGGGACACGTTGCATCCATCCAGGCACTCCCACCCAGATCGGACGGCCGGGGTTCATCCCGGCTTGGCTCGGCTGAGTCCGAGTCAAATTCGGACTCGGCTTGGCTCGGCTCAGCTTGGACCGGTTGCACCCGCACCCAAGCCCGCGAGTCGCTGACAGGCGGGCCCAGCCCTGTTTGCTGCGGAAGGCTGACAGGCGGGCCCTTGTTGGCTAACTGGGCAGGGTAATTTTTTTATGGGTTTTCTTTTTTTAAAAAATAGTTTTTAATTCAATTTTTGCATAATTAACTCAAAATAAATGCTAAAATAATCAAAAAATTCTCAAAAAAATCTAGAAATTATAATTAAATATTTAGAACCAAAAATAAAATTTTGAAACATTTTTAACCATAAAATAAATTCTTAAAAGTCGTACAAAATTAGTGTTACTAGCTTTTAATTAACCAAAAATTATGAAAAATTCCAATAGCCCCAAATTAACCTAATAACAACATTTAAGCTAGAATTTCAGGATACAGAGGTTACAGTAACTGTTGATATCATCATTATTGTCTTCGGTGCAGCGCTACACGAATAGTAGTACTATGCCACACCGGGTAGATGAAATATGACTCGCTTCTCCGCGCACTCGATCGTTGCATGGCAAGCACCCAACCAGTCCATCCCGAGAATAATATCGTATTTCTTAATGTCTAGAACAATGACATCTAAGAAAAGTTTTCTACCTCTGATACAAATATGGCCGTCCTAACAGATCGCATTGGTGGACATGTCGACTCCTGAAGGGGTACTCATACACAGGTTCATATTTAATGGTGTAGAAGCAAACTTATTCTCAATAATAAAATCAGTAGATATGAAACTATACGTAGCACCTGAATCAAATAAAACTCTAGCAGGCAAATCTCTAAAAAGTAAGGTACTTGTCACAACCGTGTCGGAGGCGGATGCCTCATCCCGAGTCAATGCATAGACTTGGCCTTGGGCGCCCTGGCATTATGGGTTCACTGGTATACTATTGGCGACATGAGCTGGAGGTCCCGGAGGGGGACCCCTGTACTCAAACGTGTACGGACGCTTTGGCGCTCCAGACCCTCCCGCTTCATGACGTCGCTTGTTGAAATTGGTGCAATCAGTTTGTTCATTTGTCGTTTGGGAATTACGCCCAAAGATCTGTTCGCTATTAAGGGTCACTTCATAACATTTTTGTTAGGTCTGGCACTTCTGATTTATAACATCCATCATTTAGACCCTTCTAAAAATGATACCACTATGCATGCTGGTTAGGTAAGAAGTGTCCGGCAAACTTGGCGAGTCGGGCGAACACGAAATCATAGTCATCAACAGATATACTTTCTTGTACTAAATTGCTGAAGTCATCTTTCTTTTGTTGCCGCACTGCCCTTAGGATATATTATTTAATGAAGGCAGATTTGAACATCTACCAGGTAATTTACAGTTGGAATTGGCATCATAAATCCCTTGCTTGATGGCTTCCTACCAATCATGGGCCCGCAGTTCTATCGGCACCGATGCACAAGCCACTCGTTTGGACCCTTTAATTCCAACAAGGTTGAAGAGTCCTTCAAGTTTCATAATTTATCCCATCACCATGTCCGGTTCCGCTCTCCTGCTGAACGTTGGTGGGTGCATCTTGGTGAACTCAGCCGCCATGCAGGAAGTCTTAGCAGAAAGTTGTACTTCCTCTTATTCATCTTCTACCGCCATGAATGGCGGTGTTACAGGCATCATGGTAGTCGCGTCGTTGCTGGGCAACAAAGATGCAATCAATTGCATCATGGTGTCCATCTGCTTTTGTTGTGCAGTGAACACAGCCTGAATCTGTGCCTGTTGAGTGGCAGTTCGATGTTGCTGCACCTCCATTAACTACATGAGCCTCTCCATCATATCGTTTGAATCCGCTCCTCCGGATTCTCCAGAACTTGTCGGATCGTTCTGGACAAGTTGAGCACTACTTGCAGCTGCAGTATTTTTCTTTGCCATTGCTACAAAAGAGAGTAGCTTGTCAACACTCTAAAAATGATAATTTTTATCTATGGGCTTATTGTATAGGGCAATTTATCTCATGCAGCGGACACCGAATGCATTCAATCAATAGGTGCATCAAACTTCTAGAATATCTTTTTGAAAATCCAAGGAAGTGAAGCCGTGCTCTGATACCAACATGTCATGCCCCGAACCCACAAGGGTCAATCGTCCTCACTTGGATCCTTTGCCGAACCGATCATCCTCGGTTGGACGTGATGTCGTACTAGCCTGGAGTTGCGCTCACACAAGGCAAGAATATGCAGTATTAGTAATCCATTTGAAACACAAGTTAGAAAACACATTCACAAAAAATTGAATACAAGGTATAGGAAGAAAATATGCTTTCATTGATAATTCAGAATAATTTACATAGTGTTTATATTTGATGCGCCTCTCAACTATATTGATTGGATTACAAAGAAAATTCAAAAGGTAGGGGGCACTCCATTAGATAAGTTGTATCGTCCGTACATTACACCCTTGTATAGATTCAAAATCCAAGCCTCTAGAATGAACTGGCTTTAACTATACTTCAAAATAGAAGAGCTTCTAATGCCTCATCGTCTATACACTAGCATTCCACACCCTAAGTGCCTGAAATGTTTGCCCACAAACGTAGGTTAGTACTCAGTTGTACTGGTGAGCATGATGAACCCACTCGCCTAAATCAATACTTGCTTATTAGGGGCGAGTATGCATTAAAAATGATCTTGCTATTAATAACTAAGTGAATTCAGTTCATATCAGTTACATATTTTTAGAGAAAAAATTATAGAAACCATATAGCACATCGGTTGCTTACTCAACCGATGCGCTCCTTCCCTGCACAAAAACACAAGTATACTTATCATCTACACAAGAAAATAGATTATCATGTGTTCTATCTATATGCGGTCTTTAGTGTGATCGACACCATGGGGACTTATCCAAGGCATTGCGGCACGTCCTATCAGCCCGGGTAGCAAGCCCCGCTGAAGGTCCCGCAATGCATCACGCAAAGGACGATCAAATTTCCCCTCCCCCCCCCGGGTCGATATGGTTCCAGTGCCCCAAATACTATTTCAAGAAAATGCTAAACCTTGTGCACAAGTTATCCCAGACCATGTAAATGCGTGAACAGTTCAACTATTATATAATGCATGAGATAAAACAGAAGAAGTAAAGTAGAAATTTATATACTTATGCAACAGTTCATATTTTCTTAAAGTCGTGTTCCAATTTTGATGTCCTGTGGGTCCAAACTCTCCGAGGCACCAGGCCGCAACCAATATTCCAGATGTCGCATTCCATCAAGCAGTTCCTTGGTTTCAAACCACAATTGTCTGCTTTATTGTGAAGCTCATGTTATAGATCGTGTACATTCATATACAAGTTAGTCTACAAACCCATGTTCCTTTCTTAGTTGCTGGCATGCGATGTGGCTAAGGATTTTCTTGGCGTCCAGTCGGACATCATCGATTAAACATTTAAAATATTGAGGATATGGATGTGAAGAAGTAGGAAAGAAGGGTCCGAACCATCCACCGATTAAAGAAAGTGCTGAAAAAAGGAGTCCCGCCTAGCGACGATCAAGCGTTAATTACGCGGACCTGCAATAGAACAAGAACCGAGTTAGAATCCTTTTGCATATCCTTTCTCCCAAAATCCCCAAAAACCAAAGCTCCAAGCAAGAAAGCCAACAGTAAAAATAAATAAATCAAAAGCAATATTAAAACAAAATTCCAAAGCAAAATTAAGAAAACCAAACAAGAAAATTGTTGGAGTCGTTTCAATAGAGTCCTATCCATGAGTTGGAAAGGATCATTGTATTTTATCCATGGCAAGAGGATGCTGAAGATTCTAACCACTAAGTTATGACTCAGACAGACTAGCCACAAGCCTATTATATAGTGTGCATTCCGGTCGGATCGAGATTTGAGGCACTACACTAGTTATGTTTCCCTCCTTTATGCGGCTTGCTACCGGCCAGGGGCCTGCAGTATCGATGACAGAATTTGGATTAATTGCCATTCTTGTCTTCGATCTTCTCGTATGGTTGTAGAGCGCATGTTCCTGCTCCTGACTTGCTATCCATCAGTATGGATTCTTTTTCATATATTGAGGTTTGCACTTTAGAGGGATGATCCAAAAAGCATTGAGCTATGTTGCTGGCCCTACTTGTGTTGGTAGCAACAACAGCACAAAGGGGCACTTCTAATGGAAAAGTTCGTGTCAGCGAGACTTCATGGAAACCCTTAAAAATAGATTTCCATAATATGTACTCATAACCTTTAATACTAATAAAAACCCCTTAAAATATATTTCCATTATATGTTCTCATGATCTTGAATATTAATCAATAAAGTATCTCCTTTTCCAGAATTTCTTCTTTGTATTTGTCATATTGCATGTTGTGGACTTTGGGTATTGCGCTAGAGTTAATATAGATATAGCACAACACTGTAGTTTGTTAAGGACGTCCTACTGGGGGACTTTTTGGTGGACCTTATTACCTTTTGCGCACTTGGGTGCAAGTAATAAGTTCGCAGCAAAAACCCAATCAGAGGTGATATGGACATGATAGGTTTTGTAGACCCATTACTTCTTGCACACTTGAGTGCAAGTAATAGATTTGAGACAAGCCCTGCCAGAGGTGCCCTGCCAGAGGTGTTATAGACGTGGCATATTTTATGGACTTAACACTGCTGGCGTACTTAGAGTTAAGTATGGGTGATAAGTTTAGATGACGACCGATATCAGAGGTAATATAAACATGGGGGGTTTGCTCAGAGGTAATAAGGACATAGCAAACTCTACTGGGGAGGATGTAAGGACAATAGCTCAGAGGTAACATGGACGTGAGCTAAACGATAGTCATACAGAGATGTTAGGTACGATCATGGTATTTTTGTGGAAGAAAAAAAAGAAAATGAGCTAGAGGTAATATGGACATGGCTATTTTATTTGGATGGAAAAATAGGCAACTCATAGTTCAGAGGTAATATGGACGTGAACTGTTTGCTTTTGTTGAGGACATCCTACTGGGGGATCTTTGGTGGACTGTCACAACCCGCACCCAATGTAAGGATACAAGTCGGGAACAACATCCAGCCTACGCCGTAGCATCGGTGGTAGAACGTTGTTTGGGTAAACTATCTATCTATAATCAAGACATAACAATGCCACTATCATAATATGAATATACTCAAACACAGATCTAAGATGAAAAATAGAACGAATATGATAAAAGAATAGAATAGTCATAATACAACTCATGAGTCAAATAATAACATCAATGAGTCAGAGAAATACTAAAAGTAAGCTTGAGACAAATCTAGTACAAAAGGAATAACAAAGATGATACAAGTCCCGGGTCGTCTGTCTCAGTCAGGATGAGATCCTCCTGAGCCAAGGTCTCTAGCTTTAAGCCCAAAACATCTTGATGCCCGTAATAAGTGGGGTACCACTCCTCAGTGTCATCTGGAAAAAAAATCCAGTCAGGAAAGGAGCAGAGTACATCTCTAATAGCAGTTCTAATCAATGATATAAACTATATAACAGTAAATAGATGTGAAATATACAAGATGCAATATAGATATAAGAGATATACAATAAAGGAAATACTGTAAATAAATACAAGAATGAATAATATGGCAATGAACAAGAATACTAATGACTAAGTGAGTGAGTACCAGCTTTAACATGTGATCGACTTGGGAGCTTAATACAAGATTAATGGCCTAGCTAATCATACATGCGGTGTATGATTAACACTATTCAATGAACAAGGCTTGATACAAGGAGGGTATGATCACATATCTACACTACATACTTCCCACCCCGAACTGGTATAGTGAATACAACCATGGTACGTTATGACACGAATTTTCATAAGAAGGGTGCTACTCTTCTTATGAATCAATATCTGTACATGTACAAGAAGAACAAGGAAACAAGGCTTATAAAAGATACACCGTAAGTACCAATGAATAATATCTCATGATGAGATCTGGATATACCAATCCGTGTAACTATCGTGTCAAAAAATTAAGGATATCTATACTAGATACAATGAATATAGAGGATATCATAAATGAGAAACTATCAGAGAATGTACTCGCCTGAAATTTGGTGCACAGTATCACAGATGTCTGGTACGGTACCTCAAAGACCTAGATATGGAATATAATATCAATACCAGGTTTCGGAATGAAAATAAGTTAAATTGGTCAACATCTAGGTCAAAGAGCCATTTCAAAGTCAAATCAGTCAAACTAGGTCAACCCTAAGTCAAACTGGTCAAACTTAGTGAAAGTACCTATTTCTAGGTTGTATGAGTCTATTTCTAGGATATTGGGTCCATACACTATGAAACTAGGCCACACTAGCTAAACTAGGATACTATAAAATCACTAAGATACCGTATCTCAAGATACGCAAACAATAGATATGGAAATATCATATTATGCATATACAATCATAAAAATATAACAATCCTAACTAATCTAATGCTAAGTGGATATCTTGGCTTTGAACCAAAGCGGTATCGCACCACTATACCCCCATCTTGATACTCAAATCCAAATACCTTGATTATCCCTCAATACCTTGACATTTACCTTGGTATCTCAAGGTAATATCAACCCTAGCATATAGCTAACTACCCAACTCTAACTATTTACTAACAGGTATTTATCTAATACAACTACTAGTATATACTAATATGCATATTAATACCAACTACCAACTGATCACTAACTACTAATACATATATACATGTGCACATATCTACATATCTAGTACTAACTAGAGATACTAGTATATATAGCTCTAACTAATTAACTAGATAACTATCAAGCTACTAATAACAATACCTTTAGATACTAGCTAACTACTACTAGTTAACTAACTAACTAACTCGACCAACTCACCTAGCTCTGATACCCTACTGCCTATTGTTGTTGAACTGCTGCTGCTCATGGAATGTTGCTGCTGCATTTGCACTAATGCTGCATGTAGTTGATGTCTGCCTCGCTGCAATTGCTGAAGGTTGTTGATGATGCAGTTGGCTCTCCCCCCTTGCTCCATGTCGATACCTGTTGTTGCTGCTACGATGTTGCTAAATGCTGCAGTTCTGAAAGCTAACTACAGTGGCTGCTGCACTGCCAATGCCCGAGCTGCTGCTGTTGTTTGTCTCGCTGTATTGTGCAGTGCACTGCTCAGTGCCCGAGCCCCCCCTAGCACATACAACCATCTATATACCATTATGCACTCTCACAAACACTCAACAACACAACTAGCACGTCTAGATATATATATATATATATCTATATATATATATATATACATATATGACTCTCCACTCACACACAACTATACATGTATATATACACAACTATATAGATATCTATATCTATATAAATATACACATACATATGTAAACACATACATAGCTATACAAATATCAATAACATCTCATATATATATATATATATATATATATATATATATATATATATATATATATATATATATATATATATATAATATGTGCACTACAAGTAAATATATAGATATCTATACACACACTAGTACATATATATCTACATACATATATACATACATATACACATATGAATATATATATATATATATATATATATATATATATATATATATATATATATATATATGAACAATGCAAATTGAATCTAGGAATGCAATCAAACAAACACGTGGAGTGCATCGCACCCGTATCTCACTAAATCTATGATACGCTTGCGATACGAGTCCACCACACAACCAAATGTACCCCGAAGGACACGAGCAAGTCTAAAATAGTATATATGAATAATACGAAGAGTCAATTACACATCTACGTGTCCGTGTCAAAATATTACATCCACAAAGTCCCGTGTCAGAAAAAAAACCCTAGATCAACCCGTATCTCCAAATTATTAGGATATGGCCTACACTTATCCAATTGTGGATACGGCAATAGCCACAAACAATCAAACACGTGTCAATTTGGTCTAATTGACCAATTGACAAACATAACATGTGTCAATCTCGGAATTCCTCCAAAATTGACACAAAATATACTATAACTTTCTCCAAAGGCCTCCTATGAACCTAATTCCTATGGGTAGCCTCATCATGTGGGGTGGTTCCTAATGGTTAGAACACATATTTAGAACCTAATTAAAGGGGGGAAACTGAATTGTACCTATTGGGAGATGGATTCTCAATACAATCTCCAAAATTGATGAAATTGGCCTCCAACTTGTAGATCCTTGCTCCTCCTTGTAGATCATTGCTCTATTAGCCTCCAATGGTGATTTGAGAAGGAATTGGGAAGAAATTTGGTTGAGAAAAAATCTAGATATAGATTTGGAATGAAAAGAGAAGAGAGAAATTTCCTCCCTCATTTTAAATAGGTCGGCCACTTGACCCCCTCCCAAAGTCACTATGAAATATCCAATATACCCCTTAGGGCCTCTCATGCATAAATAATTAAGGAGGAAAGGTTCTAGTCTAATGGGTTTAATTTAATTAATCATTCTCCTAATGAATGGACTTCTAATTGGGCTCAATTCTAACTAATTATAATTGTTGGTCCATGGATCTATTCCAAACTAGTTAGGTCAACTAACACAAGCCAAAAATAATAAACTAACATCTAACAATAATTAAATAATATAATAAATAATTATACAATATATATAATATTTAATTAATTATAAAATGACCAAAATACCGTTTTCAAGAAAATATGGTAGTGACAAGTCTACCCTCTTTAAAATAATTTTGTCCTTGAAATTCAAAGACGAAACTACTCCCAGAAAATAAACAGAATAGAACAGAAAAGAACAAAATAGAATATACCTTAAGGAACAAACAAATATAGGTAACGCTCTCGTATTTCATCTCTCTCTCCCAAGTAGACTCCCCCGGAAAGTGATGCCTCCATGCGACGCGTACCAAAGGAATAGTCTAGTTCCTCAACACCTTCTCTCTCCAATCCAGAATCTCAACTGGCTGCTCTGGATAGCTAAGAGTAGGGCCCACCTCTATCTTTGAGTGATCCAACACGTGACTAGGATCCGCACGTACCATCTTAACTATGATACATGAAACACGTTGTCCACTCCCTCCATAGTAGGTGGCAATTCTAGTCTGTAAGCAACTGCACCGACCCTCTCTAGAATAGTGAAAGGTCTGATGAATCACGGACTAAGATTCCCGCCTCAACCGAAACGAATCGTGCCTCGTATCGGAGAAATTCTCAGAAATACCAAACCACCAAACTAAAACAAAACATAACCCTAATCTATAATAAACAACCAATATTAAGCACAAAACAAAAATCTAAAACTATACCTCAAACTCCAAAGGTCTCTGGTAGCTATCGGCCCAATACCGTTGTTTGTCCTGCGTCACTCGAAGTCTGTCTCTGATCAGCTTAACCTTCTCCGTTATATCCACAACCATCTCTGGCCCTAGCAAAAATCTCTCTCCAACATCGTCCCATGACAAGGGAGTACGACATCTCCGACCGTACAGAGCCTCAAATGGTGACATCTCTATACTAGCCTGGTAGCTGTTGTTGTAAGCAAACTTTACCAAATGGAGATGGTCCTCCCAAGATCTCCCAAAATCTAGTACATAAGTGCGCAGCATATCCTCGAGAGTCTGAATAGTCCTCTCTGACTGCCCATCTGTTTGGGGATGATATGCAGTACTGAACTTGAGCTAGGTGCCCAAACTCGCTTGCAAACTCCTCCAGAAATGAGAAGTGAAACGACTATCCCAATCCAAGACTATGCTGACAGAAACTCTATATATCCTGATGTTCTGCCTCACATACATCTTTGCCAGCTTCTCCGTAGATAAATCCACCTTGAAAGGCAAAAAGTGGGCCGACTTAGTCAACCTGTCAACGATGACCCAAATTGCGTCTTTTCCTCCTGGAGATCATGGAAGTCCAGACACAAAATCCATAGTAATGTGCTCCCACTTACATTCTGGAATAGATAATGGCTGAAGCAAACCACATGGCCTGTCTCTCGGCTTTCACCTGCTGGCACACTAAGCATATGGATACAAACTGTGCCACTTCCCTCTTCATGCCATACCACCACACACTCTCTCGTATATCCCGATACATCTTGTTGGCACCTGGATGTATGGAATACTGAGAGGGATGTGCTTCCTGTAATATCTCCTCACGTAACTCCCCACTAGGCACACACAATCTAGCACCATGCCGCAAAGAACCATCCTCAGCAATTGTCATGACCCGCACCCGAAATTGGGGCACGAGTACTTGGGTACGTCCAGCCTACGCCGCAGCATCGACGGTAGAACATTGTCTAGGTTATGATACTATCTAAACAATCTCACACGAGCATACAATCTCCATAAGGATGCACGGATGACACAATATAATATGAACAACATACTCAATCACATAACTACAGTACGATAAGATATCGAACAAATAAAATAAAATGCAACACAAGTCTAAATATAATAATCTAACTCAACAATAATATCCAAAACTCAACAAAGTATGCCAGAGACAAATCCGGTACCAAATAATCTACTAAAAGAACTAACTAGATAACTAGTAATTCCGGCTAGACCTCCCGGAATCATAACTGAACTACCAAGTCCAAGTCTGCAGCTACTCACCCTGTGGTCCATAAAATGTCGAACACCAGTCCTCTAAGGCATAGTCTGAAAAAATATTTTCAGTCAGGAAGGAGCAAAGTACATCTTAAATAACAGTTCCATTTAATTGATAAGGACTATAAACAATAAACAGATGATGCTATATACTGAGAGAAGACAGTGAATAAATGCAATGGCAAGATAAAGAGATAGGAAATGTAAAGAGACATGCAATATAGGCAATATGATACAGACAGTGCATATATGAAATGAAGAGAACGAGGTACAATATTATATACGGGTGATGTAGTATATGATCTAAAATAGTGAACTGTAACTATTCTAAGTGTTTAAAATAGTAGCTTCGATAAGTGATCGACTTGGGAACATGTACGAGAGCTATATGGCCTGGCTAATCATACGTGAGGAGTATGATTAACACTAACATGATTCTATACTTGTACAAGAGGGATATGATCACATTTCTCACTAACTACTTCCCCGCCCCCCAACTAGTACAGTGGATCCAACCATGACACGTCATGATACACGAGCAATATCCAATCTATCATGTACAAGGTCTAAATATTAATATCGTGTACAATGTCAATACGATAATCAATGTAACATCTCATGACTGCAGATCCAATCTATATACTAGTCCGTGTAACACAGTGTCATGGATCAGATGTAACATTTCTAGATACTGAATTATAGAAATTATCAAATAATTGGAAATTATCAGAGAATGTACTCGCTTTGGGTCCTTAGATGGTAATACCAATGTCCTGTTCCAGAGTATCGCTTGGATGATCCAACAGTCCTATAGACATATCATAAAATAATACAATATTGCATCAGATATTACTCAAACACACCTTTATAAATACACTGGACTCAGGGCGATGCTAGGTACGATACTGGTCAACTAGGGTCAGTATGCGTCAAGTTGTACGGGCGTCGCGTCTGTGATTGCTTTGGAAGACAGACGGTCAAAATGATACGGGGCTCGCCAGTACGTCAGTGTACGTATGGCAGTCAACTAATATTTACAGGGTTACATGTCAATATAAAGATGGGGTATCCGTAATTACACTTGGGCCGCCTAGTACACTCTTAAATAGACATATATCATTAATTAAATACAATACATATATATGTGTATACCAATAATTACGTACAAAATATGTATAAGTGTATATACACTAAATAGAAATATATATTATATATATACATATGTTAAAAAATATATATAACACATTTATATATAACAACCATTATTTAAGAATATATATATACTGAATATATATATATATATATATATATATATATATACCAGTGAAAATATACATATACTATATTTATACATATATATATATATATATATATATATATATATATATATATATATATATATATATATATATATGTGCCAATTTAATACTTATACCATATACATATATGTGTACATATATGTATATACCAATACATATATATTTTATGCTACATATATATATACCAAAATACGTTTTACTAAATATATACTATATATATATATATATACCAAAATACGTACTAACATATATTATTTAATACGTATATACTAATATATATTGAATACATGTATATACTAAATAGAGAAATATACGATATATATATATATTAATAGAGAAAATACTATATATATATGTATACGCGTATGTATACACGAAACATATATATACTACATACATACATGAATACAAAATACCCCAAATACGTACACTACATACATACGTACGTACACGCGTACGTGTACGCGAGGGAAAGAAGTCGTATCTGTGCGTGTCTACGACGACGGCGAAGACGTCGACGATGATGACGAGGTGGTGATCCTGGTGGTGGAGGGTGGTTCACTGGTCGGAGTCGAGGGGGCTCGCCGGGGTCGTGACCGGAGTAGGGGGCCGGAGTTGGGTGAGTTCTGGTGGTGGTGGTGGTGATAGCTCGTGGTGGTGGTGATAGCTCGTGGTGGTGGTGGTGATAGCTCGTGGTAGTGCTGCTGCTTCGGGTGGCCGCCGGGGGAAGAGCTAGCCGGAGAAGATGGAGGAGGAGTGGGCGGATGCAGTGGTGGTGTCGGAGGGGGACTCGATTAAGGGGAGATGGCTCGGGGAAGAAAAGCAGGGGGGTGGTTCGGGTTGGCCGCCGGGGGAAGTTGCAGTGGTCGGAGAAGGAATCAGCGGAAGGAGGGAGATGGTTCTGACGATGATGGTGGTGGTTCTGGTTCTGGTGAGGGTGGTGGTTCTGATGGTGGCTCGGCCGAGGTGCAGGGAGTTGGCCGGGTGGAGCTCGACCGGGGTCGGAAAGAGGGAGTGGCTGAGGCAGCCGGGGGAAGATGCACTGGTGGAGGGAGGCGGTGATCGCTGCCCGTCGAGGTTGGTGGTGCAGCAGTCGGGGAAGAAGCTCGGCTGGGGTAGAGAAATGGGTGATCTCCGGCGGGTCGGCCGGAGCTGGGGGCCGGGGTGCCCGGGTGAACAGTGGAGGGAGGTTTTATATTCCCTCTCTTTCCCTTTTTAAAAAGAGAAGAAGAAGAAGAAAGGAAGAAGAAGAAGAAGAAGAAAGGGGGAAGAAATGGAAAAATAAAAAAATGTAAAAAGCTACGGTTGAGTGAGGGGGAGGAGATGGGGGCTTTCCTAGGTTTGGAGATTATGGCTGGCTTGGGAAGAGTATGTGAAGTGACATTAAATAGGAAAGGGTGTGTGGGAATGAATGGTATTGATGCTCCCATTTTGAATGGGTGGTCAGGATTTGACATGAGAAATTTACTCATGTAAGGATGAGGGTTAGTTGACTAGTCAAATACTAGGGTTCTCCATTTGGTTTGAACCAATGGGGTGTTGACACCTAATGCAACATTTGTAAATTAGCCCTATTAAATTTGGGTATTTGCATAAACACATGAAATAATGAAAAATTGGTGGACGATTTGGTGTTTGGTGTTTTGTAGGGTGAGGGGGTGTTGTGTGTTTTGTATGGGCTTAATTAATGGGGTATTTGGATTAAATTAGGATTAAACGGGATTAGTCAAAGTTGGTATCCCCAATTTAATTAGAAACAAATGTGAGTGGTATTCTAAAATTAATTAGGAGTACATGGGGCCAAAATTAGGTTGGGTCACAAATATCATTAGTGAAGAAAACTCAGAACATAATATTATCCTAATTTGGGTTACACGAAAAATGGGTCGAGATTACCTCCAATTTCGATTGGAACGCACAACGATACAAAGTTAGAATTTATTTAGAAATTAAATAAACGTCTGCGAAAAAAATTGTGCGGCTAAAATGAAGCACAAGAGAGCATAATTATGAGTTACAAAAAAGTCAGAATGGAACGCGGGCACGTCTAGGGCAAGGTTGTGAAATTTGTTGGAAGGCAAAAGCTAGGATAGCGCTCCAAATATCGAAGCAACGGTAAGGCGCAACAATTAAATAAAATTACGGTAATTAATCACAATCCCAAATAATTAAATTTTAATTAATACAAATTAATACAAATTAATACATAATCCTATAATTCGGTCAGGTGTTCATCTATTGGGCTTCTAGGTCAAGTCTACCAGCTCAAACATTAATGAGCACCGTATATATATAATATATTTAAATACACATCTCATACAATTATTTAATTTAAATACACATATCATGAAATCATTTAATATAACTACCACAATATTAATAATATATAAAAGTCAAAAATACCCCTGTTTTTAGAATGTGGTAGTGACAAGTCTACCCTCCTTAAAAGAATTTCGTCCTCAAAATTCAAATCCTCAATAGTAGTGTTTATTCATTATATATTATTTTCCATCAAATCTAGGTTCATCAAACCATTTAATAATAAAGTAAATCCATATTGCTATTCCACAAAATTTTCAAAATTATATAATTATCGTATTCCTGAAAATCTTCGGAGTAAAATCAAATTCCATTTTTTTTCCACAATTTCCACCAAAATTTTTAAGTTAATAATTAAATACTCGAAATTTAATATCCATCCTTTAATTTAAATTCAATAAATGCACATTTATAAAATTAAGAAATCTCATATAAAAACACTAATCCATAAATCCAATCGCTGCATATTTATAAAATATATATCCTCATCGAAAAAATGTGAATTCAAACTATATCCATTAATCATCTTACTCCTCTAATTTAAGTCCAATCGATGCGTATAAAAATTTAAATCCTTTTTCCCAAAATTTGACTTCAACACTAATCCATTAATGATCTTATTCCTTGATTTATTTTTCCACAAAATACTCAACAATGCGATACTTATGGAATCTTCAAATGCAACATTCATAATATAAAATTTTAAATTCATATCTTGCAATCAAATAGATATAATGATAATCTACTAAATCTCCTCAAGTTTTTAATGATAAATTATATCATAATCAATAAATCATCAATTCTACCATATTAAATTCTTAACCTTTCATTTAAATTAATGCTTATCCTCAAAGTTTTAAGCATCTTGTCTCTCCTTGTCAAGTCATAACCTCTTCATAAATCTACTATGGCCAACCCTAATAATCATGGTCTAAGAAAAATTATACCTACAATCATACAACATGCAATCTAAGAAAAATATGTACGGTCATGGTGTCTTTTATCATGGTATTGCAGTCTCTGTCAGGGTGTACTACTAACTACATTCTAACAAAAAAATCATGAATACAAGCTACGGTACTAAGGAATCAGTCAATCAATCAAATAGAAAGGAACAGAAGGAAGGAATGAACAGAACTTGCTAACACATTACCTGCAGTATCGGTCTCCTCGACCGTCATCGCAAATGCCCCACCCTGCTGGGGTGGTCCCCTTTGCGGGTGATGAGCAATATACGGTTCCACAGGTAGCCTAACTGGATCTCTATAATTTGGAGCTGCGCGCTGGCCGGGAAGATAAGGGGCTAGAAGACAATCCCTCACTCGATGTCCTGCAGCGCTGCAGTGCAAACAAAGTCCTAGCCTCATTTTACAGCTCTCCCAAAGGTGACCTGGCTTCTTACAGAAATGACAAGTCTGGTGTGTCTCTCTCGGAGGCTGCTGCTGATTCTGCTGAACACGAACTGGTGCCTGGTACTGCTGTTGATGCTGAAACGCCCATGGCTGTTGCTGAATATGAACTGGTGCCTGGTACTGCTGTTGATACTGAAATGCCCATGACTGTTGCTGAATATGGGGACGCTTGGCCGGTCCTGCGCTACCATTCGTATCTCCAAAAATATTGTTACTCCTCTTAGGCCTGAGATCCAGATCCTCTTCTGCAATCTGGGCATCCATCAAGATACCCTCAAAGGTAGCGGTACGACAACCAGAAGTGCGCGACCTAATCTCTCTCGTCAGCCCCTTTCTAAATTTTCGGGCTCGATCTCCTGGGTCTCGAATCATAGATGATGCAAAATGGCTCAATCGACAGAATTCTACAGCGTACTCGTCGACCGACATGTTTCCTTGAACCAAGTCATGAAACTGACTTTCCAAGGTTCCCAATGCCACTTCGGGGAAGAACTTCTCCTTGAAGAGCTCCTTGAAGGTCTCCCAAGTAAGTCCTTGTGCAGTAAGTCTCGGCTCCGTGCGATACCACGTGAGTGCGATATCGAACATCTGACTGTCGGCCGCCTCTATCCGTAAGCTCTCCGGAATCTGGGCCAATCGCATGCTCCTCTCTATGTCCTCTAGCCAGTCGTCAGCATAAAGTATTCCTTCGATACCCTTGAACTCTCGAGACATCATCCTCTTGAAGTCCACTATAGTGCCTGATCTCTGCTGTTGCTGGCCAGGAAACTGCTGGTATTGTGCTACTCTTTCCACAGCTTAGAGAGCCACCTGATGAGCATTCTCCATGCTCTCTCTCATCATCTCGGTTTGTGCCTGGTGCGCTTCTGCTTGCACCCTCTGAGCCTCAGCTTGAACTCGCTGAGCGTCTGCCGTCACTCTCTGGGCATCTACCATGCCCTGGATCAAAGTAAACATTTGTGCCCCGTCAATGGGCACACCTCCGAAAATCGGAGTCGGTGGAGGAGAAAGGTTGTTCGTCACAGCTGCGGCAATCCTCTGAACAGGTGGGGGAGGAGGATCCCCAAAAAGTGCAGATACTCCCACATGCATCGAAGATGTAGGAGGAACTATGTCTGTCTGTCCATCAGGTAGAGAGGTGGTCGACCCCTCTAAAGTTGATGCTCCCACTCTCATAGATCTTGTCTTCGGAGACATCCTGAAGACAGATCCAAAAGAATCAATTAAGGCAAAAATGCGATATCATCAAGGAAGGACAGTAAAGTTCTAAAGAAGCAACATTCAGAAGGAATAAGGATAACAAGATAAATAGATTGGAAATATTCCTAGTGGTGATTGCATAGGTCAATGATGCATCCAAGGTTTAATACCTCTATCCCTTTAGGTACTACAGTTTCTACTATAAGCACACTCACTGCTAGCTTTCTTACCTACTGCAATTGTTGATACTAGTTATTCTTATCACTCAAGTGCATATCAAATGCAATACACCATATTAAGTACTGCTCCCTCTAATACAATCCTAGATGGACACCCAAGTCAATTTGCAGTGTAATCTCAATCATGCTCAAGCCAACAGATCCTTACACATGCACCTCATCCACTTATATACTAATATATATCTCTTCCACTATAAAATTTTATCCTCAAAATAAAATCCTCAAAACTAACTCCTCGAACAATTTAAAGTAAAATGCATATACTTTCCTCAAAGTCAAATATTCAAATACTGAAACAAAAATTTAATCCCTTCCAAAAATCCTTACAGCTTTGTCTAGGTTCATTGAATTGAATCTGAATCCTAAAAAATTTTAATAACATAATATCTCAACTCCTCAAAATTCTTAAAAATTAAAATTCATTTTCAATCTTCAAATTATAATTTAAATCCACATCTTGTAGTCCAATAGCTCTATTGTTAATCTTTCTCACTGTCCTCATCAACATGTGTCATTAGATGATACCATAAATTAGCCCATAAAAATTTATCTTGATATGAAATCAAACTCTACAATGACACCAAGATCTTAATTTAATAACTGATCAACAAGAATCAAATTCAATATCAACAAGTAAGAACGGACGAAAACAAGAAAAATGATTTTAATTGAAAATTATATTAAGATTCTCAGGGGTCATCCCAGGAATCTCTCAAGGAATTGTGATTAAGTATTCGCTCTCATCCTAGTATGCTATATTCTAAATCCTATCGCAGGCACACAGTAGTGTAACAAAGATGTCACACTACCACGACGTCGCACAACTTGCGAAGTCTGACCTGCATGGGCCACCACTAAAAATGTGTCACGACCCACACCCGGAATTGGGGCACGAGTACGTGGGTACGTCCAGCTTACGTTGCAACATCAGCGGTAGAACGCTGTCTAGGTCATGATACTATCTAAACAATCTCACACGAGCATCCAATCTCCATAAGGAGGCACGGATGACACAATATAATATAAACAACATACTCAATCACATAACTACAGCACGATAAGATATCGAACAAATAAAATAAAATGCAACACAAGTCTAAATATAATAATCTAACTCAACAATAATATCCAAAACTCAACAAAGTATAAAGAAGATAAATCTGGTACCAAATAATCTACTAAAAGAACTAACTAGATAACTAGTGATTCCGGCTAGACCTCCCGGAATCACAACTGAACTACCAAGTCCAAGTCTGCAGCTACTCACCCTGTGGTCCATAAAATATCGGACACCAGTCCTCTAAGGCATAGTCTAGAAAAATATTTCCAGTCAGGAAGGAGCAAAGTACATCTCAAATAACAGTTCAATTTAATTGATAAGGACTATAAACAATAAACAGATGATGCTATATACTGAGAGAAGACAGTGAATAAATGCAATGGCAAGATAAAGAGACAGGCAATGTAAAGAGACAGGCAATATAGGCAATATGATACAGACAGTGCATATATAAAATGAAGAGAACGAGGTATAATATTATATATGGGTGATGTAGTATATGATATAAAATAGAGAACTGTAACTATTCTAAGTATTTGAAATAGTAGCTTCGATAAGTGATCGGCTTGGGAACATGTACGAGAGCTATATGGCCTGGCTAATCATACGTGAGGAGTATGATTAACACTAACATGATTCTATACTTGTACAAGAGGGATATGATCATATTTCTCACTAACTACTTCCCCGCCCCCAACTAGTATAGTGGATCCAACCATGACACGTCATGATACACGAGCAATATCCAATCTATCATGTACAAGGTCTAAATATCAATATCGTGTACAATGTCAATACGATAATCAATGTAACATCTTATGACTGCAGATCCAATCTATATACTAGTCCGTGTAACACAGTGTCAAGGATCAGATGTAACATTTCTAGATACTGGAATTATAAAAATTATCAAATAATTGAAAATTATCAGAGAATGTACTCGCCTTGGGTACTTAGCTGGTAATACCAATGTCCTGTTCCAGAGTATCGCCTGGATGATCCAACAGTCCTATAGACATATCATAAAATAATACAACATTGCATCAGACATTACTCTAACACACCTTTATAAATACACTGGACTCAGGGCTATGCTAGGTATGATACTGGTCAACTAGGGTCAGTGTGCGTCAAGTTGCACGGGTGTCGCTTCTGTGATTGCTGTGCAAGTTAGACGGTCAAAATGATACGGGGCTCGCCAGTACGTCAGTGTACGTGTGGCAGTCAACTAACATTTACAGGGTTACAGGTCAATGTAAAGACGGCATATCCGTAATTACACTTAGTCGCCTAGTACACTCTTAAATAGACATATATCATTAATTAATTACAATATATATATATGTGTATACCAATAATTATGTACAAAATATGTATAAGTGTATATACACTAAATAGAAATATATATATATATATACATATGTTAAAAAATATACATATCATATTTATATATAACAACCATTATTTAAGAATATATATATACTGAATATATATATATATATATATATACCAGTGAAAATATACATATACTATATTTATATATATATATATATATATATATATATATATATATATATATATATATATATATGCCAATTTAATACTTATACCATATACATATATGTATATACCAATACATATATATTTTATGCTACATATATATATACCAAAATATGTTTTACTAAACATATACTATATATATATATATATATATGTATATATATATATATATGTATATATATATATATATGTATATATATATATATATATATATATATATATATATATATATATATATATGTATATATATATATATACCAAAATACGTACTAATATATATTATTTAATACGTATATACTAATATATATTGAATACATGTATATACTAAATAGAGAAATATACGATATATATATATATATATATATATATATATATATATTAATAGAGAAAATACTATATATATATATATGTATACGCGTATGTATACACGAAACATATATATACTACATACATACATGCATACAAAATACCCCAAATACGTACACTACATACATACGTACGTACACGCATACATGTACGCGAGGGAAGGAAGTCGTACCTGTGCGCGTCTACGACGACGGCGAAGATGTCGACGATGATGACGAGGTGGTGATCCTGGTGGTGGAGGCTGGTTTACTGGTCGGAGTCGAGGGGGCTCGTCGGGGTCGTGACCGGAGTAGGGGGCCGGAGTTGGGTGAGTTCTGGTGGTGGTGGTAGTGATAGCTCATGGTGGTGGTAGTGGTGATAGCTCGTGGTGGTGGTGGTGATAGCTCATGGTGATGCTGCTGCTTCGGGTGGCCGCCGGGGAAAGAGCTGGCCGGAGAAGATGGAGGAGGAGTGGGCAGATGTAGTGGTGGTGCCGGAGGGGGACTCGACTGAGGGGGAGATAACTCGGGGAAGAAGAGCAGGGTGTAGGTTCGGGTTGGTCGCCGAGGGAAGTTGCAGTGGTCGGAGAAGGAATCAGCGGGAGGAGGGAGATGGTTCTGACGATGATGGTGGTGGTTCTGGTTCTGATCAGGGAGGTGGTTCTGATGGTGGCTCTGCCTAGGTGCAGGAAGTTGGCCGGGTGGAGCTCGACCGGGGTCGGGAAGAGGGAGTGGCTGAGGCAGCCGAGGGAAGATGCACTGCTGGAGGGAGGCGGTGATCGCTGCCCGTCGAGGTTGGTGGTGCAGCAGTCGGGGAAGAAGCTCGGCGGGGTGGAGAAATGGGTGATCTCCGACGGGTCGGCCGAAGATGGGGGCTGGGGTGCCCGGGTGAACAGTGGAGGGAGGTTTTATATTCCCTCTCTTTCCCTTTTTAAAAAGAGAAGAAAGGAAGAAGAAGAAGAAGAGGAAAGAGGGAAGAAATGGAAAAATGAACAAATGTAAAAAGCTACGGTTGAGTGAGGGGGAGTATCATACAATATTTGCATATTTTAAATTAATAGTAAATATGGCAAGGTATCTTGCCTGGGTCCTCAAGCTGTGACTGCCAATAGCCTGCTCCTGCAGTATCTCCTGGCTGGTCCAATGACCCTAAACATACAATATAATATAGCAATTATAGCATCAAACACTAAAGCAATATACACAAAACTACGACGCTGCTCTTAGGTACTGTGGTAAGATCACGGCTGGCCGACTACAGAGTCGTGTGTGCACGTAGCTAAGATGCACACATGTCCTGTCCTCAGTTACTGTGTATCTCACGACAATAAATTACTAAAGTTATGGTTTTATGAATCTACTTACGTTCAGTACAATTACATGTCCTTATTTCTCATGTTAAGCATACTTGTCAATGCCTAGGTTTTTAGGTGAAATACAAGTCCTTATAACAAGTTATATCATTAAGATAATTATGATTTATTAATTACTATTTAATCTAATTAACATACATACACACATATATATGGTCTAATATTATTTAGTTTGTGTCCAAGTCTACGACACACGACACGACAACTCGATGATACAACTATACAACGATACCATGAAGAGAGGAAATAAAGTATTTACCTAGGCGCGGCTGAACGGGGGATATGTGCTCGCTGACGGCTCTACTCCGACGTAGGGCAGAGCTTCGGTCGTCGTGCAGCAACCAACGGCAGCAGCGGCAGTAACTGCAGCAGCGGCAGTAACTACAGCAGTTGCAACAGTGGCAGTAACTACAGCAGTTGCAGCAGCGGCAATAGCAGCCTGGCAGCGGCGGCTTGGCGATGGAGGAAGGTGGTCAGGGTCGTGTGGAAGGCGGTGCTGGTCGGGCTGACCGTGGTGGTTGGCGGTGCTGGAGGCGGTGGTCAGGGCTGGAAGCAGTCGGGCTCGGCAAGGGTGGTCGGATTTGATGTAGATGATGGTAAAGGGGATGGTGATTAGGGTGGATGGAAGTCGGTACAGGCGGCCTGGGGGGTGGTCCGGCGAGTCTGGTGGCGTCTTAAGGTGGTGAGGCCTGGAGGTGGCTGATGGTGTTGGGGAACTCGGGGAAAAGGAGAAGGGGTGCTCGGGTTGGTTGAGGGGAGTTCGGCTAGGTTGAAGGTGGTGGTGGTGTTTATGATTCTAGGGTTTCACTTAGGGAAAAATGTGTATTTATATAGGAGAGAGAATTTTGGGCTGACCTCGGGATTTAGGCCGGCCTGGACTCTTTGGGGTGGGGGCTTGTCCACATGAAAGGGTGTCGGGTGTACATGGGCTTGGTTAGGTCTTGCTTTGGGTGTATTTTGTCCTTAATTTTATTTAATTAAAAACAAATGCGTACATGTCCTTTAATCATTTGAAGGCACATGGGATTAAGATTGGGTGGGACGCAAGTGTCATGGGTGTTGCAGGCTCAGAATAGGTAAATGCCATAATTTGGGTTATATGTAATTGGGTTGAGGTTGTGCCTCTAATTTTGATTAGAACGACAATTATAAAAAAATGGATTTAATGGAATTATACATGGACATTTGTAACGAATATTGGGTGGCTAAAATGAAGCACAATATTGAGTATTTAAGAGTTACACAAGGGTCAGGTGGGTAGTCTGGCAAGTCTAAGAAATGTGTATAAATTTTGTTTGAAGGTAACTACTAGTGTAGCGCTCCAAACATCAAATCAACGGTAAGGTATATTAAGTCATAATATTGCTGCACATTAATTCTAATTTTATCCAAATAAATCCTAGTCTCTCAATCTAAATTAAAATAATCCTAAATTTGGTCGAGGGGGTTTACAATTATTTAGTAATTAAATATTTATATTATGTGCTACTAATTAATTATATTATGTTGTGCTATTTAATTATTTGTTTGTAGGTTAGCATATTTTATTTAGACTTGTCACTAGTGGACCCATTAGTTTGTCATGACACATTCAGCCCAACTTTGGGTTAGGCCCATTAGACCTATTTTCTTAATTAATTAAGGAGATTAGATTAGTTCATGAAGAATTAAAAATTTCCTAATATGGCCCTTCCAAATTAAACCTCATGACTAGCTAGTAGGGGTACCATGGACATTGTACATTGGTTGGGAATGGGGAAAGAGGGGGCCGACCACTTATGAGGGACTCTCTCTCTCTCTCTCTCTCATTAGTTTATTTTATTAGAGATTCCCAATTGTGCTTTCCCAAATTAACTTATCCCTCCACCAAATTCAACCCAATTCACTCTCGTTTTCCTCTCAAATTTACCATATAAGAAGTATTGGAGCTTGGATTGTAATGAGCACTTGAAAAAAGATGAATTGACAAGGAGATTGTGTCCTAATTGTGTCAATTGAGCATTTTATTGGGAATCCATCTTCCAATAGATAAATTCTAAATCCACTCTATAATTTAGACTCTAATTCATCCATTTAACCATTATGAATTGTTCCTTGGCTTAGGGCTACCCATAGGATCAAGAACTAGGTTCACATGATTTGTATTGTGAATTCTATATGGTAATTTATCCCCAATTAGGGAGAATTATGAGACTGACACATCAAATGTGTGTTATGAGACCAATGAGATCTAATTAGGCTTAGATTAATACTATAGGACTAAATACGTATCCATAATTGGACATGAGTAGAGCGTATCATAGTATCTTGTGATACGGTGTGATACGGGGCTCAGCCAGCACATCACTCTATACACAAGGGACCAAAAATGTGCATAGAAGATTTAATATATCTCATGTAAAGAGACAGAGTCTGCCCTCTTCCTCCTCTTCTCTTACCTATTTCAATTTACGTGAGCTTATTGTACAAACGCATAAAGAGATAGACCCTTCTGACTTTATAACGGTATTTTCTAATGAACATCGTTGTAATTGTTATAGAGTTGTAATCAAATGTTGCAATGCATCAACAAAGCGGTCTGTGTTTGACCGATTGACCTACACTATGTCTCTTAAACCTTGATGATGAACCAGGAGTATGATGATGAACCAGGAGTATGATGATGAACCGTTCCTTGCTTCAGTATACATGGCTTCGCATCTTCCCCATGGCAGGAGACAATCAAGACGAAGTTCTTTAAGAACACTCAGCAAGAGAAGATTTGACCAACTCGTCGACTCCTTTGAAGGAGTATACTGAAATACTCGTGTTTGATAATAAACGAAAGAAATAAAATTAGGTTTATACGAAACCCTCTCTTTGGTTTACAAATAAGAAGTACAATTAATCCTATACGAGAATATCAAGTACAAAATTTAATCTGGATAAATATTGCTATAGGAGTCTGATCTGCGGTCGATCGCTTTGTCCCTTGGACCACACGATGATGAAGAAGTGCTGTAGAAGACGGAGAAGCTTCAAAGATTTCAAGAGGGAGTGGATGCTCGATGCCAAAATTATCGATCGCTACTCTCTATCTGCGCTCTACTCTCTCTGTTCTCTAAGTCTTCGATTTTTGACCCTTCTTCCGACCTTTCGACCTTTTTTCTCCACCTTGGACCTCCGTGGACGGAGGTCTCTATTTATAGAGTTTTAGTGACAGTAACCGTCCAGTCGGCGTAGAAGCCGGACAGTGGAGAGTGTGGCACTTTTTATGCGGCGGTTATAATAACTGCCACCCACGTATAAATAATCTTCTGAATCCGCGTGTGACGTGTGTCCCATTATGAGGCAACGCGTATAACTGCTGCGAAGATCACGGCATACAAGCCACGTAGGTAACTGCCCCTCGCATAGAAAAGGTTGGCGTAGAAGCCAATAACTGTCACAATGGCGTAGAAGCCAAATAGTTGTCAAACTGGCGTAGAAGCCAAGTATTTGTCAAACTGGCGTAGAAGCCTGATGCTGCATGGATAGGTGGCTAGCGTAAAAGATAGCTGATCCTCCTTCCTTGACTGAGGTCTTGAGCGTATTCTGGACCAAATAGCCTTATCACGCACAAATACAAATATAGCCTGAGTTGGCGTATTCTGAGGAGATAGCATACGGTGTACTCCTTATAACTGAAAATAGCCAGGTCGGCGTATTTCAAGGAGATAGTGTACAGCGTGCTCCTATAGCTGAAAATAGCCTGATGGCGTAATATGTAGAGCTGATGATGTGGACGTATTAGTCATAATTATGGCTCTCCCAGTCTTTGAAAGTAGAACCAAATCTCGTGCATTAAATGCAGAGATCTGCCCCCATCACGCGCATTAACTACAGAGACGTGCCTCTAGCTCTGTACGAAGAGCAGCTTTTGACGTGGCAGTTTATTTTGTCTTCTGCTGAGCGTAAAAGCTCACATCTGCCTGTATAAAACTAGGCAGCGTATTCCCTTGAACGTGTAAAAGCGATTTGTATCAAGGAAATGTCACTAAGCGACAGTCTGGGTCCCTGTGCCGAACCATCATTACAACCGTCGTCTGGATAGTTGTGCAGTACTCTTTGTCTGAAGTCAGGTTCACTGTATGATCTGACAGGTTCATTCAAGGAATACGAAGAGTTCCTCGTACAACTTCCCACTGCATTAAAAATGAGTAGGTTTTACGCCAAAGTGGCGATGTAACAACCTTTTTACGCCAAAGCAGCCTAGAAATACTGTATTATGCGGGTTGTCCTGGAGCTTATATTTTATGTTGTACTCGCGATAAAGCTCTGTTGTACGTCGATAGATCTGAAGTCATATCTTACGCCACACAGTATAAAAACTCTGCTTTACGCGGGTTCTGTGCATACTGTGTATAACTCTGCAGCGTATTTTTCATGCTTCTACAAGACCCCCTTCAAAGTTTTAAAATTTCTCGTAATTTGAAACACTTTGAATGAAGCATGAAACGGTCAAGTCTGACTCTTTCCTTGAGGCTAATTTCTCGGCGAATTTTTGGGAGTTTGTTGGGATTTGGTGTGTTCTCCTTTGCCTATATAAAGGCTGATGAATTAACCTGTTCTTCCTATATTTCCTTCACCACACAGAGATGGTTGCCGAGGTTCGTCTTGCTGACTTGAGGAAGAAGAAGATCATGTTCTTCCAGCAAGTAAGGAGACGAAAAAGAAGGCATCTTCGAGCAAATATCGTCTGCAACGATGGATCATAGAAGGATATCATAGCTTCCTTTGCTCGGGATAATCAGCAATTTCATATGGCGATTCGTCCAGGAGAGAGGAAGTGTCACATTAGACCACACAACTTGTAAGCTGTATTTTCTCCCGTTACGACGGTGGACGAGGGCAGACAAACTAGCCCTGTCTTCTAGTATTGAATTAGGTCGGAATCCCAACTCAATCTGTCATGGCGTATGGAGGATGGGCTCTTGAATAATTTAAACAAGCCCAGTTTTGTATCCTTCTGCCATTAATCATTTTCTTGTTAATCGGTCGCGGAAGTCGATTAATCTGCTGTAGAAGACAACAAAGATCTCCACCAATACAAGAACCTGACAGAACAGACTCTTTGTGTGATCCAAAAAAATGAAAATGGGAAACCCTTTGTAGCATAAGGATTTCTATCATATGTAATCATGAAGATGAAAAACTCTTTGTAGAATAGATTTCCATCATATGTAATCATGATTAATAAAGTTGTCTTCTTTTACGTATCTGATGATTTGCCATATTTTGCTGTGCTGAAGTCTGAATATGTGCAGTTTTGACACGTCTGAATAACTTTACGTCGACTCTGATAAAAAGAGTATCTAGTCTCGTCCCGTCTTTTACGCGTAACTGAGGACGCGTAGAAAAACTGCTTAGCATTTAAGTCGAATATCCGAACTGTCCTGCTATTTTGAACGAGAAATTGTGTAAAATTCTGAACTGTCACTTCTCTGATAAGAAGAATTCTTGTTCAGACCATAATCTTCAAGAATGATTTCTCGAAAATCCCTTGAAATAGGACAAGAAATGGCTGTCAAAACTGACCATGCTTGAACTTTAGAGAAAATATTCAGACTGGATTTTGGATGAACTTACAATCAACCCAAGAAGAAGAGTCATTTTCAATGCTGACCTCTGTATGCTTTGGGTACATGGGAGCTTTTGAGGCCAAGAAGGAGCATCTTCTGTGTGAACCCTTGTAATTGACCGTCTTGAGATTTGTTCAGATATACGCATACTCCGGCCTGCGTATTTTAAGATATGCGGAAAGTTATGGATCCGTAATATAGATTTGTAACTTCTGAGCATAACATCACTTCTGAGCATGAAATCATAGATTGGTAGCTTCTGAGCGTAAAATCATATATTTGTAGCCTCTTGAGCGTAAAAGCTCATGAACATAAAAGCATCTGGGCATAGAACCGTAGATTTATAGCTCTCGAGCTTAGAATCATAGATTTGTAGCCTCTGAACGAAAAAAAAGCTTCTGAGCATGAAATCATAGATTTGTAGCCTCTGAGCGTGAAGTCGTAGGTTTGTAGCCTCTCGAGCATAAAAGCTACCGAGCGTAAAAGCATCCAGGCATAAAACCATAGACTTATAGCTTCTGAGCGTAAAACCGTAGATTTGTGGCTTCTCGAGCGTGAAAGCTCCTTAGCATAAAAGCTGTTGATTAGCTCTGCGCAAAAATTTTGAATCCGCTGACTGTCCGTCTTCCCTAAATAATAGGCTGACGTGGTCCCCAATCATAACCGAATATTAAATATCGGATTTGGTTAGGGATTCGAAAAGTTTATCTGAACTTTATAAATACCCCAAGGCCTTCAGAGAAAAACTCTTCATCTGTCTTTTGCGAAAGAAAAACCTTCGTCTCTTTGAGAACTCTTCTTCGTTTCTTCTCTGAGCATTCTGAGTTTTTAGCAATGGCACCAAAATAATCTTCCACCACTAAGGGAAAGAAAGCTGCCTCCTCTTCTCGCTCCTCTGCCCAAGCAAGAGCGACTCCCATCGGGCTGAATGAACCTCGCTCTGAACGAAGTGTTCCACCGTCGAGCTGCGTACCGGGCGTTATAGGTAAAGCTTTTGGGACGACAAAAACGAAAAAAACCCTTCGCACACGTTGTACGTGAACACGCTAGGTCATCTTCTGTGCTGAGAGCCTCTTCGAGGAAGATGATGCACAGAGATATTTTATCATTTACGCCCACATTCCTAATGTGTCAGCGTAAAAAAACTCCATATTTTCGCAGTCTGGCGTAAAAGCTTTGACTGTCAAAATTTGGCGTATACTACAAATTTTGAGTGTTACGCTCTAGATAAAAATTTTGGCGTAATACCTCAAATTTTGGCAGTCTGGCATAAAAGCACAGACTGTTGATTCTTGTGTATACTGCCAATCTTGAATTTTATGCCTAAGACATAGGTTCCAGCGTAAAAACTCAAGTTTTTACAGTCTTGGCGTAAAGGCACAGACTGTTGATATTTGGCATAAGCTGCAAGACTGTAATGTCTAGTATAGAAACTGACATATTTTTTTTGCACTTTGTAGTTAACTTGCAGATACCTCCATTGGCTGAGGTGATGGGTTCTGCTACTGGGATGCTGAATTCCAATTACCTGGAGGATTTGTCCCATGTGACATTTCCTATTTTAGGACCCCAGTATCCTGAAGGAAGGGGAATCTTGATATCGTCTCAAGGAGAGCGAATGCTGTTGAGCATGATCAACGGAGAGCCCCTGACGTATATAGACGGGGCCAAATACATAAAGCCAGCTTTCCTCTTCGGGGATATGATTGATAAACAATCCCAGACAAAGACCAATAAGGAAAAGTGGGTTTTTACTGCTGGGGGCATGGTCATGTACCTGCCCAAGATGTCGAGAGATTATCCTATCTCGGTATTCTTCCATGCCACGCATCCCAGGAAGATGTCGTGGACTCTGACCCCTAATCTTTACGGCCAGCCGGGGAAGATATTTTATCAGAAAGGATCAGACCAAGGGTTATTTGTAAGCCGCCCTTCCGGCCCGGTCATGCCTTTCAGGGGATTATTTTCGGGCAGTGTCCCGGGTGAAGACACTTCACTGCTCCAACCAGTCCAATTACTGACTTTCTGCAATGACTTCATGGGACATAGAGGAGTATACCCCAAGGTTAATCCTCAGACCAACGGGTGGGTTAGCCCTGGGAATCTTCGATGGGCTCGTTTAAGTGCCTGGGCCCTAAAGAACTTTCAGACGGAGCTGGAGAGCATTGATCTGTACGCGGCTGTGAGTGCTACCAGTGTTGGGTTACCTCTCAATCCCAACCTATTTTTGGCTTTGATGGAGCGATATATATCGCTCATTGGGACTTTCGCCACTCCACTAGGGGAGTTGGGATTAGCCCTTCACGAAATGGCAGAGATTTTAAGACTGCCAATGGGGGATACTCCTTATGAAGAGTATATTCCCACGAACCGGGAGCTGGGGGATACAAACCCTCGGGTAGTGGCAGTGTACCAGGAGCTAATAAGCCACTATTTAGCGTGCACCGCCTTCTATAATGAGCCCTCTAATTTGGCTCACACCAACAAATGGGCGTCCTATCTCTTTTTTCATCATGCCAGAGATGCTAAGCCAGACAAAGTCGTGGATAGCAGGGATAGGCCTTTGAGCCTTCTGAGCGTGCTTAATGCTCAAGTAGTCGATGATCTTATTAAAGATGCTGGGGCTTCAGATCAAGTTCTCGACGAAGGGATAGGGAATTATCCTGCATGCACTAAAGCCTACAGTTATTTGAGACATTGCCGCAGGCCTCTGTCAAGGGAAGCTCAACTGGCTGGCTTCCTCTCTGTATGGCTACGCCGATTGATAGTACCTGGCATTGCATCTTCAGATCGCATTCACCGTAACACCTTATGGCCTGCAGTGCGTTTGGTGTTTGGGGCAAGACTGGGCCTGCTCCCCGCCATGGTATGCCGGATACAAGCTGGCCTGAGGGCCATTACTGATGGGCTGCTTGCCGACGAAACACGACATGACAGCTTTCCCAGGGTAGAATTATCGTTCCTGTATCTGATGGGATGGTTAATTCTTCATAACCCCAGAGTGATGTCTTCCGGCTCTGTCAGTAGTTCGGGGAATAATTTCTTGTTAAATTACAAGAATTCCACCTGGAACGTGACCACCGTCGTAGACTGTCGGCAAGCATTGAATTTTGCTTATAGCTGGAAGCTTTTCTGTATCGTCCCCACTGTACATATAAATCAACAGGGGAGCAGGCTTCAGGATTAAGGTGAAGGGAAGACCGTTCTTTCTCCTGAAGCTTTTTATTGGTTGGTCTGCATTAGACCTTCCTATTTATTGTACAGAAGTGAAGACCATTGCTTTTTGGAGCCCTATCTGCCTAGTCGGTTTGCCAGGCAATTTGGGTATGACCAATTGCACGTGGAAAATGCCATCACCAGCTTCAAGTCCAGAGGTAGACTTATTGATGGAGCGAGAGGATGGCGGTACTTCATAATGGATTGTACTGGAGCGGCCTTTACTGTGCCCGCGACTTCTCTCTCCATGGAGTTGTGCATCCTCCATTCGTACGCCCAGTTTTATGTGGCCATCAATACCTTCCATCACGATTTTAATATGCGTGAAAGTTTTAGGATGCCTCCACATAAGTCCGCTGGAAGAGAGGAAGTCCCATCAGTTTCCTCTGACGAGGGTGAAGACTCTGTCAATCCAGATAAGTTTTTGCTGACAGTACCGAGAGGCAAAATACCTCCGCCTGTAGAGCCTCTGGTTATCCCTAGTAAGCGAAGGGCTCCTGTTCTGAAGAAGACTTCCCCTCGCAAGAAAAAGAAGACTGTTAGTGGTCCTGTCAGGACTTCCGGCCATGAGGCTCCTCGGAGTGATCCTATTGTTTCCCCTGTTGGGGATGATTTTTTGACTAGAGGTCCTTCGCCTATTAGAGAGGGAACCTCCACAGTTCCGGCTGGCAGTGCCGGAGATTCTTTGCTCGAGGCTGCTGTCGCTGCTACCGCTTCAGGTAGTGCTACGAGATCGCCTTCGAGGCCGAGCAAAACAAGATTGCATATACCTTTATCCAGACCAGTAACGGGAGTAACCCCTGCCGCGTCTGTAAGTATATCCAGTGAGATTCCACCCGATGAGCCTCGAGTAGATCTTGGTGAAGACCTGGAAGAATACCTGCCAGTGTCATTTGGCGCACCCCCTTCTCCAGGTATGAAAGCTCACTTAGCATCATTAAGAAATGATTTAGCTGTACTGGCTGCGGACGCAACATATATACCATCGACCATGGGTAAATGTCATCTTTACGCCTCTTTTAGAAAAATTAACATCATATTGATATTAACTTTCTCTAGTCTTCTTTTCAGGGGAAGACATCTACGGGGAGGGCAGCATCGACGCAACTTTTGGCTTTGTTGCAGCTCCTGTCGATGACACGGAGGTGCCCGACTTTGAAGAGAAAACATTTTCGGGTGCCGGCTCGCCCGATACAGTTCCGATATCTCGAGAGGAGGATGAGCCTGTCATTACGACTATGCCTCCTTTGAGTACGCCAGCCACTTCGGCCGTTGTTGGCGCCTCTACTTTTGTCGCGCCATCTACTGAAGCAATGACTGTGACGACACCCTCTGCAGTCGTTCCTGGAAGGGAATTCGCCGATATTGCAGCCACTCCCAGCGTCCATTCGGATCTCGCCATGCTAATTGAGCAGTATACTAGTATTTTCTACAGCACTTTGAAAATGCTGATATCAATGGTGCTGGAGAAGAATCTAGGCTTTGAGGCTCTGAGGAGGTCCTCCCAGTTTGCGATAGTGCCGATCAGAGACTTCAACGATGTTAGGAGAGCTGATACACTGGAGCAGATAGTTGATGGTTTGGAACAACCCATTAACAATTATTTACAACTATTCCAGGGCAGCATTGATGACCTGGTTCAGGCTGAATATGACTCTTTGACTGCGAGGCTTGTTGGGGAGATAGAAACTCTGAGCAAGTCCATCTAGGCTTAACAGAAAGAGATGAATGAAGAGCATACTATATTGGATTATGTCATTCCCCAACTGGCCAAATGCGAGGTCGAATATAAGGAAGATGCAGCGAGGGTCCGCCAATTGAAAGATGAACTCGCTCAGGCAGAGGAGAGGTTTCTCGCTTCATCGGCCGCTAGAGATGTGTTGAAGAACCGACTGGAAGCGTCTCAGCAAAACCTGGCACGTGTGGGTATCATCCACGCAGATTTTGTACATGTTAGGTCTGAAATGTCTACCTTGAACAATGAGGAGGCAAGGTTGGAGCGGGCTCGCGCTACAGTTTTGAGCTCCCGAAATAAGAAGATGGCCGCACTAGCGCAGCAAATCCGTGATTTGACTGCTCCTCCCAAATGATGTACCTTTTGCTTTTATATGTAATTTGCTCTTTCTGGAGATAATAAAGAGACTTTATCTGACGTTGTGGATCCATCATTTTTGAATATAAATGACAGGCTAGGGTGAAAGTGATATCAGAGGTAATATGGACATGATATACTTTCGGTAAGCTTTAGTTGGACATATCTATTCAGAGGTTATATGGACATGATAGAATATGATCCAACTAAAATTTGTTCACAAAACACTATCAGAGGTAATATGGACGTGATAGGTTTTGATGTTCCAAATTAGTTAAACATATCTATTCAGAGGTTATATGAACATGATAGAATATGATCCAACTAGTTCTTTGGAGGTAGTATTGTCAGAATAAGATTTTTACTGTACTCTGTTTGAGCAAAGGAGATTAAGCATAGTACCTCTTCAGGAATTTGCCGTTGATAGGAGCCATTAACAAGTCTCCGTTAGGCTTAGCTTATCTGTAAGCGCCGTTTGAGAACGTCGTCTCGATCACATAAGGGCCTTCCTATTTGGGCTAGAATTTACCTTTACTCTTGTGAGTAATGATTATTGGCCTTTTCACAGCTAGAACTAGCTCGCCAACTTTGAACACTCTTTTCTTTACTTTCTGATTAAAAGCTTTGGAAATACGTGCCTGGTAGAACGCAATGCGTTGTTGAGCTAGAAGGCGTTTCTTGTCTAATCCTTCTAATTCTTGAAGCCACAGTTGATCGTTCTTTTCCTGAGTCAACTCTTTAGCCACTGCTATTCTGAGTGAAGGAATTTGGACTTCGATGGGAAGAACTGCTTCACTCTCGTAAACCAGTGAGAATGGGGTACAATCCGTCGGTGCTCGTACTATTGTACGGTATGCCCAGAGACATTCTCCTAGCTTCTCGTTCCAATCTCTTTTGTTCGAAGAAACGAACTTTTTCAAGAGTTTGATGATGGTTTTGTTGAAAGCTTCCGCCAAACCATTAGCAGCAGGATTGTATGCCGTAGAGGCCATATTTTGTATCCAATTTTGTCGCAAAATCGATGAAACGCTTGGCTGATGAATTGAGGCCCATTGTCATAAATTATCCTTCGGGGTATCCCAAAGCGATAAATGACATGATGTTTAATGAAGCTGATCACGTTGGATGTCTTCACCTCAGCAAAAGGGACTGCCTCTGCCTATTTGGAGAAATAATCCGTGATGGCTAATATGAACCGATGACCTCTGGAAGAAGACGGGTGAATAGGACCAATGATATCCATACCCCATGCTTCAAAAGGCCAGGATTCCACCATAGGATGTAAATGTTCAGAAGGTTGATGTATAAAATCTGCATGAATCTGACAGGCTTTGCATTATCTTGCATATTTTATTGTATATGTGATCATAGTAGGCCAGTAATAGCCCATCCTCCTGATACGATCCTGTAGTTTAGGACTGGATTGATGTGCTCCGCATATGCCGTCGTGAGCTTCACGGATAATCCGTTGTACCTCATCATCGGAGAGACATCTTAATAGCAGTCCGTCGTAGGTTCGGCGATATAGACATTGTGAAGACGCATCAAAATAGAAGCATAATGATCGTCTCTTGATGGATACTGCTTCCTTAGGATCCTCCGGCAAGATTCCGTATGCCACGAAATCTATAAAGGGACTTCTCCAGTCTCTCCTAGAAAGATCTGTGTTCACAGCGTAGCTGCGTTCTATGTGAAAGTTGTTTTTCATACAGAATAAATCTATGTTAAGAAGGATCACCGAATTCTGCCTTCTTATAGGAATAGCTAAATCTGCAGCTAGACTGGCTAGGGCATCAGTTTCCAGATTCTGAGATCGAGGCACATGCTCTAGGAAGAACCCTTTGAAAGACATGGCTATCTCGATCGTTGCTTGGTGATAAGGGATGAGGTCTGGATTCCAGACTTCATATATTCCTCTGACTTGATTGACGATCAGCAGAGAATCATCGAAAGCTTTCAGATATTCGACGTCCAATTCTTTAGCGACTTGGAGTCCGATGAGTAGGGCATTATACTCTGTCACATTATTAGAGCAAGGCTCGCTAAGAGAATATGCTCGATAGATGACGAGTTTATCAAGAGTGACCAGGACAATTCCTACTCCTGAAACCACGTTCCCCCTGGGACCAGTCCTGGAGGCACCATCGAAGAATAGCTGCCATGTATCACTTTCCATTGCGGAATTACATTCTACAACTTCATCAAAAATATCCTCGTATAATCTGGAGGTTTCCAAAATCGGATGAGCAGCTAGGAAATCAGCCAATGCTTGGCCTTTGATAGACTTCTGAGGGACGTACACCATATCATACGGTGTTAATAATATCGCCCAAGTCGTGAGTCAGGAATTAAGAACACTTGGCTTGTTCATCAATACCCGAAGAGGATTGATCTTGGAGATGATATGAATAGTCTGGCCTGTGACATAGTGTCACATTTTCTGAATGGCGAACATCAGGGCCAAATATTCTTTTTTTACTAGATTGTACCGGTGTTCAGCTTCGACCATCATCCTGCTTAAATAGTAGATAGCCTGTTCATGACCCTCATCGTTCTTCTGTGCGAGGAGAGCTCCCAGAGAATGATCCATTGCTCGAACATACAGCAAAAATGGTCTTCCTACGACGGGAGGTACCAGAACTGGAGGATTAGTGAGGTAGCGTTTGATATCATTAAACGCTTGCTGACAGGCTTCGTCCCATATGAAGGATACACCTTTCTTCATGAGACGAAAAAAAGGCTGACATCTCCCCGAGAGGTTGGATATGAATCTCCGGATATAAGCCAGACGACCTTGAAATCCCCTGAGTTCTCTCAGATTGTGGGGTGGTCACATTTCTAAGATGGCCTTGACTTTATCAGGGTCCACTTGAATGACTTTAGCGGTAATGACAAATCCCAGGAATTTGCCACTGGATACACCAAGAAAGGACTTTGTAGGATTCATTTTGAGTTGATGTTGGCGTATCAACTCAAACACCGTCTTCAAGTCTTGGATGTGATTATCCTTGATGCGACTTTTGACAGCTATATCGTCTACGTAACATTCCACTGTTTTACATAAGTGCTCGTGGAATATGTTACTCATAGCTCGTTAGTATGTAGCCCCGGCATTCTTCAGTCCGAAGGGCATGACCGTATAGCAATATACCCCCAATGGTATCCGGAAGGCAGTATGCTTCTCGTCTTCAGGATGTATCTTGATTTGATTATATCCTGAAAATCCGTCCATAAAAGACATGCGTTCAAAACCGCATGTATTATCGATCATGACATCTGTAATGGGAAGAGAAAACTCATCCTTGGGGCAGGCTACATTCAGATCTCGGTAATCGATACAGATACGTACTTTTCTACTTTTCTTTATGACTGGGATAACATTGGCGACCCAGTCAGGATGTTGTTCTTCCCGGATGAAGCCACAGGCTATCAGCTTCCTGATTTCGGCTTCGATGGCGTCCATCATATCCGGATGAAACCGGCGTTGGTGCTGCTTCACAGGCTTTGAATTGGGCAATATATTGAGCTTATGAGTAGCCACTTTTGGATCAAGACCTAGCATATCCTCATAATTCCATGCAAAGACATCGATATATTCTTTTATCAGCTGGATTATTTCTTCCCTTTCTTCTTCGGAAAGATTGTTACTGATAAATATCGGCTTCGGTAAAATCTCATCTCCAACATCGATCTGGATAACTTTATCTTCAGTGGGGGGTTCTCTCTGCTCGAACCTGAGTTCCCACTGTGTATCTATTTGCTGAGCCTAAGAGTCATTCTCAAACAGTTCAGATTCTTGTTCGTCTGCTTCGAAAGAATCTGTCAATACCGTATTTACTGATAATGCTCGTTCGAGATCATCATATGAGCCAGATGATGACAAGCCATTTTGAGAAGAGGAAAAGATATCCTCATTTGACTCAGAAGTTGCAAGGGAGGTGGTATACCCTAACCCAAAACGAGTTCGTTGACAGTAAGGATCACCGTGCAACAGCATTCGCCTACCTTTCCCATAGTTGAGGCCTGGTTCCAGCTTCAAGTCATAACCCATACTTTGCATAATCTTCAAAGCTTGCGGGCTGTATCTGTGAACCTGTATTTTACCAATATCGTCATCGGGAGAATCTTCTTGTATAGTCAGTTTATTGCGTATGCGACCGAAGACTACTAGACGCTGACTACTGCGAGTAGGTGGGACAATAAAGATAGAATCCTCATGTGGCCCATATGTCGTGATGACATTAGATGGTGACGCTACTTCCCACATATACGGATGATAGGAATCTATAGCTTTCAAAAAAATTTGTGCTATAGGTTCTATATCGTTATGGGGAGAGGATTCCTGATTTGGAATTTGAGCGTCAATGTACTGGAAAAGAGGATCTTTATTATCATCAGAAACCACGTTCCTGGTTATATTTACATCGATCGGCTGCTTGTTACGCCGTAGGTTGATGACAAAAGGTGGAGGCTTCTGGTTCAAAGTGATCACTAGAGGATCACCTCATTTTCCTGACTTGCCTTTGTTCAGGTGGATAGCCATGGGTTCCATGACTTTCGGACGAGTAGTTCGCCCCTTCACCTTGATTGACAGAGGTTGCTCGGCAGAGGGTTCTTCTGGCTCCCGGTGGGATTCCTCCGCTACCTTGCCTGATACCTCCTCCATGTAGTCTTGGGTGTACAACATGGCATCGGAGTAGTAGGATTCTACTCCTTTAAATGGGTTAAGGTTAGCAAACTCCGTTTGTACTGTTCCTTGGGCATCTACATATTTAAAGCATTGATGTAGAGTCGAAGGAACGATGTTGTGATCGTGGATCCATGGTTTGCCCAGCAGAATATTGTAGGACACCTCTGAATCAATGACATAGCATGTAGCCACTGATCTGAGATCGCCAATCTGGATCCTCAGACGAATCTTCCCCAACGGCTTACTTTTCCTGGCGTTGAAGCCCACGATTGTAGTGGTGGTGTAAGCCAATTCGCTGGTAGGAATCCTCAGGGGTCTGAGCAGACTATGAGGAATGATACTGATCGATGATCCCGGATCTATATGAATCCGGTCAACCTCCATGGAACCGATATATCCGGTGTAATAGAGGGGTCTGTCATGCTTGTTATATTTCAACAGCATGTCATCTTGGGTGAAAGTGATATTTGGGACCACCTCCATCACACTATGGCATTGAGGACATGCCACAGGTTCTTCATCAGGGGACTTGAGCTGGGTCAAGTATGCATCCGCCTGCATTAATGCTTCACTCAGGGCTTAACGAGTGTCTTTAGAGAGCCTAAGTAGTTCAAAAATAGACAATCTGGCTGGCGTGTTAGCCAACTGGGCCAGGATGTCGAAGTTATATGGCTTCTCCAAACCTTTGTTTTGAATGTTCTTCAAAGGTTTATCAAAGCGCATTTCTTTTTGCTTGCCCTTGTCCGCCGCAGTTGGTCTAGAAGGACCGACCGCTGGTATAACAACTTCCGCTTCTGAAGGCTTGGCAGCTGAAGTGTCTGCCGCTGCTTCTTCCTGACTTCCTCCATAGTCCTTGAGGTAGGTTTTCCCTGAACGGGTTCCAGTAGCCAAAACCTCTTCTTCTGATATCGAGGATATCGCAACCATATGACATGGTCTATGCTTTGAGTTCTTTTTAGACTTAGCTTTAGCATCTTGAGTCTCTTCCTCGATCTCTGACACCATATCTGGATGAACCCATATAATCTCGCCACGCTGGGTAGTTAGGGGTACCAGGTCATGATTTTGACCCCTGGCTGGAGGGAGATTAACAATGTTCATCGTTGTCCGGGAAATAGGTACAACACCATCCGAAACTTCTTGAGGAGGCAGATTGCCAAATTGAAGAGAGATCATGTTGGTTGTGACCGTCTTCTCGCTGTTGCGTAGAGTGATGGCCTTAGCATCGATCAACTCCTGGATTTTCCCTTTTAGTACATAACACACCTTTGTGGGTGATGTATGTACCTATGAAAAATACAGTACTTGGGGTTATTGGTACTGTCGACTTCGCTAGGCCGCTTTACCTCAGGGAGGGTAATCTTGCCGCTTTTGACGAGACACTCGAATATGATCGGAATATCGTCGTCGTCAAAAAGTATACTTCAATGGGCCTGGAAGTCCCAGGTTTCGTCTGTGTGGTTGCCACAGTCTTTTGCCTAGACGTATTGATCGCCAGAGCTTCTTTTCCTTTGGAACCACTGGGATGGTCGTTGTTGGAGGATGACCTCTTGCCTCTATCAGAGGCAGATATCATAATTCCATTATCACGAGCCTTCCGACTGTTGTCTTCAGCGGCTACCGCTGAGATGATGAACGAGGGCCAATCATGGAACTGATATGGTCCTGTGAACACCGAGATCACTGGAAGAAGATTCTTCCTGCAAATATCCACCAATGCTGAGTCTGGAACTCCAGGAGGCATTTGCAAAGTGGCTTGACGAAAATGTTCGATGAAAGTGCGAACGTTCTCTTTTTCCTTCTGCTTTACTTTGATGAGAGAGGACATAGACATGTCCATCCCTCCTTCGTAGAATCGCACGAAGAACAAAGTCTTAAAATCTTCAAAGGAAGTAATGCAGTTGTCCGCAAGACTACGGTACCACTGATAAGCCACTCCCGAGAGACAGTCTTTGAACACTCAAGTGAGAAGGGCGTCATTCCCTTGCAATAACACTGTCATCATACTGAAGTAGTTCATGTACTGGCTTGGTGATGTCTTTCCCTCAAACAAAGCCATAGTCTGTGGTTTATATTTAGGAGAGAAAGGGATCTCATCCCAGATAGCTGGGTAAGGCTGGTTGATTCCTAATTTCTTGAGCTGATCCTTATATTTTAAGGCATCAAATTGGCTTTCAATTCCCGTATTGCCTGCATCGGATCTTCAGCTGGTAGAGGGACCGTAGAGTGATGAGAAATTGGTTGTATTATAACTCCAACAGGAGGCAATACATTCTCCGAGTTAGGAAGTGGAGGAGCTGCTAACTCTTGATTTAGAGCAAGCTCCTGATTCGCGTTGGATGGCGGTAAGTCCACCCCCACACGTATCTGAGTCGGAGGGACCGATGCTTGAGCTATAGCAGCTGTGTGCTGAGTCAGCATCATCTAGTGCATATTCTTCACCATGGATTGTATCTCTTTCAGAGATGTCTCCAACACAGCGATGCGTTGCTCAGTGCTTCCTGATGGGGAAGCCTCTTCACGTTCATCTTCAATGACATAGACTCCTATTTCTCTGGATGTCATTGAAGGGTAGTATAGGTCTCTGTAGAGATTGACTCTATACTTTTAGCGTCTGATTCGGGAAACTGGCGACCCCAGTGTCAAAATCGGAAGAATACGAAGTCGATTGTCGTGACCTCGAACGGGTGTTTCGGAACACCCCAGCTTCAATGTTCTCAAGGAGTTTGTTGAATCTCCTTTGGCTTGGAGTCTAGAGGGATGACATCTTGAATTCGACCTTCCTCTAGGAACGTGTGAAGCCATGTTCACTGATGCATATGTAGGCTCTTCTTCCTGGAAAGACAAAGAGTAGTTCAACCGGTCGAAAACCGAACGTTTTGCTTTAGAACAGCAATAATTAACTACAATTTTATGACTATTACAACAGTGCTCCCTAGGGGGCGTAATAGACATGTTGGAAGATTCCCTATCTTTGCGCTTCTGGATCAGAAATTCACGCAAGTCAGGAGGATTAAAAGAAGAAGAAGAAGAAGAAGAAGAAGAAGAAGAAGGCTTGTTCCTCCTGTTTACATCAGTTGGCATGCGGATATTGGGAACCATAACTTTTCCCCTGCCACCAGTATACAGCAGTTCAGCCATATGTGTAGCAGATGATCCCCGAGGAGTGTGTCTTTCCATAAACCGAGCTTTCTTTACGCTGAGGGGCTTGACCTGGCGTAATTTGGAACTCTGCTCAGGTTGGCGTAAAACTGAGGAAGTCCTTAATCGGCCATCAGCTTCTCGCGTAATCTGGAGAGCGGGCAGATTCTTCTCTTGCTGGCGTAAAGGCCGAGAAGTTGAGAATTCCGCCACTTGTTTTCCCTTGTGTAGATTGCAGGGACCATCTGCTTTTCCACGGAGGGAAGATGCATTTTTATGCACGGAGCGCGTTTGGAATTTCTGATTTAGCGCTAAGGCATTATCAGAAATTTTGTCTGCCATGTCATAGACGGGAGACTGAACTTTACGCGCAGAGCGCGGAGTAGACTTCTGGATTAGCACCGAGGCATAACCAGAAGCTTTATCTTCCACGTCACAGACGAGACAGAGTTTTACGCGTAAAGCGCAGAGTAGACTTCTGGACTAGCACTGAGGCATTGCCAGAAGTTTTGTCTGCCACGTCACAGACGGGAGACAGAGTTTTATGCACAGGGCGCAGAGGTTGCGAAGCTACAACCTTGTTGGTCGGAGAAACCAGAGAGTCAGCAGGAATGGTAGGGATGTCCGGGGCATCCACACCTTACGCAGTTTCCTGTTGTCTTGGACAGAGAGAGAGTGAGAGCTACCCCCTGCTCGAAGCATATCTTCGTAGGCGGATTGGTCGAATTGGACGACCAAGGTCTTCTTCATTGATCCCACTGATACAGCATCGTGTTGAGCAATTGCTTTCTCGTCAGATGAGAAAGAGGTCCCCAGCAGAGTCGTCATCTTGTGTTTGATAATAAACGAAAGAAATAAAATTAGGTTTATACGAAACCCTCTCTTTGGTTTACAAACAAGAAGTATAATTAATCCTATACGAGGATGTCAAGTACAAAATTTAATCTGGGTAAATATTGCTATAGGAGTCTGATCTGCGGTCGATCACTTTGTCCCTTGGACCATACGATGATGAAAAAGTGTTGTGGAAGACGGAGAAGCTTCAAAGATTGCAAGAGGGAGTGGATGCTCGATGCCAAAATCGTCGATCGCTACTCTCTATCTGCGCTCTACTCTCTCTGTTCTCCAAGTTTTTGATTTTTGACCCTTCTTTCGACCTTTTGACCTTTTTTCTCCACCTTGGACCTCCGTGGACGGAGGTCTCTATTTATAGAGTTTTAGTGACAGTAACCGTCCAGTCGGCGTAGAAGCCGGACAGTGGAGAGTGTGGCACTTTTTACGCGGCGGTTATAATAACTGCCATCCACGTATAAATGATCTTCTGAATCCGCGTGTGACGCGTGTCCCATTATGAGGCAACGCGTATAACTGCTGCGAAGATCACGGCATACAAGCCATGTAGGTAACTGCCCCTCGCGTAGAAAATGTTGGCGTAGAAGTCAATAATTATCACCATGGCGTAGAAGCCAAATAGTTGTCAAACTGGCGTAGAAGCCAAGTAGTTATCAAACTGGCGTAGAAGCCTGATGCTGCATGGATAGGTGGCTAGCGTAAAAGATAGCTGATCCTCCTTCCTTGACTGAGGTCTTGAGCGTATTCTGGACCAAATAGCCTTATCACGCACAAATACAAATATAGCCTGAGTTGGCGTATTCTGAGGAGATAGCATACGGTGTACTCCTTATAACTGAAAATAGCCAGGTCGGCGTATTTCAAGGAGATAGTGTACAGCGTGCTCCTATAGCTGAAAATAGCCTGATGGCGTAATATGTAGAGCTGATGATGTGGACGTATTAGTCATAATTATGGCTCTCCCAGTCTTTGAAAGTAGAACCAAATCTCGTGCATTAAATGCAGAGATCTGCCCCCATCATGCGCATTAACTACAGAGACGTGCCTCTAGCTCTGTACGAAGAGCAGCTTTTGACGTGGCAGTTTATTTTGTCTTCTGCTGAGCATAAAAGCTCACATCTGCCTGTATAAAACTAGGCAGCGTATTCCCTTGAACGTGTAAAAGCGATTTGTATCAAGGAAATGTCACTAAGCGACAGTCTGGGTCCCTGTGCCGAACCATCATTACAACCGTCGTCTGGATAGTTGTGCAGTACTCTTTGTCTGAAGTCAGGTTCACTGCATGATCTGACAGGTTCATTCAAGGAATACGAAGAGTTCCTCGTACAACTTCCCACTGCATTAAAAATGAGTAGGTTTTACGCCAAAGTGGCGATGTAACAACCTTTTTATGCCGAAGCAGTCTGGAAATACTGCATTACGCGGATTGTCCTGGAGCTTATATTTTATGCTGTACTTGCGATAAAGCTCTGCTGTACGCCGATGGCTCTGAAGTCATATCTTATGTCACACAGTATAAAAACTCTGCTTTACGCGGGTTCTATGCATACTGTGTATAACTCTGCAGCGTATTTTTCATGCTTCTACAACTCGTTCTTGAAAATGGGAGCTCATTCTTCACGGGAATCCCCATTCCTTAGAATCCGAGGATGGGGGTAGCAACCCCCCGATTCTGAAACTAACAGAGTAGACTCCAACTACATGGCTCTTTCTACCAATCCCTCTATCATACACAGAGATATTAGCGTCTACATCGTAGGTGATGAAGAAGACGCTTCTCCATCAGAAGCCACCGAACAACTCCTCAACTCATTAGAGACCGCTCTCAAGGACATGCACACTATGATACAAAATATGCATCAAATAATGACAACCCAACATTCTGCTACGCCAGTACATGTCCAAGTGGCTTCATTTATACCTGTACAGCCTACTCCTGGAACAACACCTATGCAGGATGACACAAATCCAGAAGTAGTCATAAACCAAGATTCAGCAACGCCAACTCTTAATCCTCTCAATATTGGGAGTGGACCTCCGTCGGTGATAATACCTTTTAGACCAGGATCTTATCAGTCAGTTGCACCACTCCGACCCGAAGATCCTCTCGAAGATATCCGGGAGTTGTGTACACAGGTTAATATTTTAAAGAACAAGGACCAACTCAACAAGCTGGGGGTAAAACAACCTTATTCTCCTCATTAGGATAATGTTCCATTCCCTCCTAAATACAATCCCCAATCGATAGTCTTGTTTGAAGGCAGGACATCACCGAGCCAATATATTAATTATTTTAATATTATGACGTCACATCTGCATAAAGAAGATGCTCTACTTACTAGATTATTCATGGGATGCTTGGCCGGCATAGACTACGATTGGTATCGTAGTTTACCTGAAAACTGCATATTCTCGTTTGATGATATAAAGTGTCTTTTTCTCTCACGATTCTATAAGGGAGGCATGGATATGACAATGTCTTCACTCATCGATATCAAACAGAAGGAGAAGGAATCCGCTCATGAATTTATAGAGCATTTCAAGCAAGCAACTCTGAAGTTAGTCACCGGTATTCCAGACTCCGCATTCATTGATAGTTGCAAAAAGAACCTACTGCCTATAGTAGGGCTCTAGACGGGTCCAACTCAATTTCAAGACTGGACGGCGTTCATCAATGGGACAGAAGTTATTAAAGGTAATGCAAATGTGGCATATAATTTGGGGTTACAAATGACCAATGCGAAAGAAAAGCGCCCCTCCAACAATAACAACAGCCGCGAATGATTGCAACGACAAAGGAAAGGAGCCCTTAGCAATAAACCTGTCAAAATGACCCACCTTTCCTCCAACATAAAAGCCTCCAAAATCTTCCAGGCCTAAGGAGGAATATTCATTTGACGAGAGCAATATCCACAGCATTTTTGAATACTTGATAAAAAGAAATAAGTTACAGTTACCTGATATCAAATGACCAAATGAGGCTGGTAAACACAGATGACTCAAAGTACTGCTTATACCATCGGTATGTACATCATCCTACCAAGGCTTGTTATATCTTAAAAAAGAAAATACAACAGTTGATAGATGCTAAAGCTATCATCCTTCACAATACGGAGAAGACGGTTACCGCCAATATGGTGTCTCTTTAATTCGATAATTTTCCAGCACAAGAAATTTCAAACGATGTTAACCTAATACCTCGAACTACGATAGAAGTGATAAATCTCCCGCCTCCTCGAAGTCAAACATAGGGCTTGGTGCCTCTTACCACAGATCATGGCAAAATTTTGTGGATTCATCCCGACCTGCTGCCAGATTGGGACTAGGGAGCAACATCTTCCTATTCAAAATCCAAGAAGGGTAAAAAGTATAAATCATGCAATATGATTTCTTCAGATCATCATTCAAACAAAGATCAAGACCAACATCAAGAAGATGTATCTCTCAAGATTAGATTTTAAAATCTAAAAATTACCCCCACCAAGCTCTACTCTCAAGCTTCGCTTAACACACTAACAATGGTCCATGATTGGCAGTATTCGAATGTATAGGTCACAACAAATCTTTATTGCTTATGAAGGTATTCCTACACAAATTCCCTATCCTCCTGCTACAATAATTAGAGCATTAACCTTAACTCAGGTGGTTGAGAAAGATCGTCCCCAATTTTATCAATATAGCCAGCAATCTGTACGCTTGATGCAAAACATGGGATATGACTTCCAGAAAGCTAAAGGTTTAAACTTTGGCAAGGGACAACGTATTCCTTTACAACTCTAAGGACAATCCAGTGAATCCAGTAGTAGATTGGGCTATGATAAGACTAGCTCACAGACTCGCTCCAAGAAGAGGCATGATAAAAAAACTCAAGTCTTGTAACAAGGTGCTTCTTTCTCTGATGCCTAAAGAAGAAGCCATGACTGGTACCAGGTCGGGCAAATATTATCATAAAACTTATGAATATGTCCCGGAAGATGTTCCTGATACTCTTCCTACTTTGCCAACTCATGTTACTTTAGTCACAACCGATCATGATCCTTCGAAGCCTACTAGGCAGAGAAAGGAAAGAAAAATAAAGTACGCTTCGAATAAATCCCTAAAGAAGAATGTACCCCAAGGACTTGAAAAGCCCTACAATTTTGACATATTGGTACAACTGGCCAATACCCCAGCCCAACTTTCCATATTCGAGTTACTTCGTTTGTCGATGGAGACTCGTGAAGCTTTGAGCGAAGCTCTGATACATGCAGACTCATGCTTAGCTCAACTCAAGACTCTTGATGAAGAGCCATTTGCGTGTCCTTAATGCCACAGCATGATCGAGAAGATTCCTAACATTACCTTCATGCAAGATGACATGCTACTCAAGGATAATCAACATGACAGACCTCTGTATTATACCGGTTATATCAGATCTATTAAGGTGAACCAGATTCATATCGACCTTGGTTCTTCACTCAACATCATTCCTAAAATCCTACTGAGATAATTGAAGATACCAATGCATAACATGTCTGCTACTAGTACTACCATTCTAGGCTTAAATGCTGAAAGGAGTAAACCGCTGGAAAAGATACGCCTAAAAATTCATATAGGCGATCTACGTACTGAAGTCACATGCTATGTGATTGACTCTGACATATCCTACAATATTTTTCTAGGATGGCCATGGATACATGAGCATAAAATTGTACCCTCCACCCTGCATCAATACTTCAAATATGTGAACAGTAGGGGAGAAGTCAAAATAGAGGTAGCTGACCTCAATCCATTCAAAGGTGTCGAAGCCTATTTCATTGACTCTTAAATCTATACACTCGAGTATATAAAAGAAGAAGCTAATCAAGCTAGTGATGAAGCTGAAGATACCCCAAAAGAAGAGCCTTTGATAATCTGAGTCAAAGGACGTACTACTCATCCAACTCCTTTGAAGCCTCTCGACATCAACCTGCACAAATCACCTCCAATGGTCATCAAACTTCAATGCAATGAACAACCAATACTGGAGAATGAGCCCCTTATTATCGACCTTTGTCGTAACAAGCAACTAACATCAGTGAATCAACCCCTAGTCATCAATCTTGCCAAGCCTCCTGTCAATGCTGAAGATTCTGTTGACTATGTGGAAGATGGAGAAATCTTGTATTTCATGAATAAAGAAGACACTACTTTGCACTACATAGATGTTGAACCCTTTGCTGAAAATTTATTTGAGGCTCTTCATCTCTACGAACCTCTGTCCATACCCATGGCATCTCCATTTCAATATAGTTCATTATATGAACAATATGAGTATGTATATTTTATAGTCCCAGCAAGATAAGACAAGCAACGTTAGATAATTTTTGGCAAAGCTAGAAACAAAAGAGGCATGCAGACTAATGATTCTGACAGGATATTAGAAAGATACAACCGTATCATTGTAGCCAACTAGCCAATAACATTATACAAGGGATGGGATACAACTTAAAATCTAGTTTGGAACTAAATTATGGAAAAGGCAGACGGACTCCTATACGTCACTGCTCTCCAAAAGGCAAGCCAAAAATATACTACCAGTGGACTGGTCATGGTTTTGGATACGTTACACCACCAAAAAGTCCTGAAAGTTCAGAATCGGAAGAAGAGATGCATTCTCATTCCTCTGACACATCATTGTGGGATTCTAAAGAAAGCATGGGTGACGTATTCAAACAGGCTTTCTCTGTAAATATGGTGTCAACTATCATAGATTATAAAGACGTTGAACTATTGGAACCATTCGAGAACGATCCATAGGCACAACAAATGGATACTCAATGGGAGCTTCGATTTGAACAACGTGAACCACCTACAAAGGATAAAATAGTCCAAATTAATGTAGGAGAAGAATCTTTTCCAAGACCAATCTTTATTAGCAAGAGTCTTCCTGAAGAAGATTAACACGCTTTACTCTAGCTAATAAAGGAGTATATTGATGTCTTCGCTTGGAGTTACAAGGATATGCTTGGCCTAAATCCTCAAATAGCTATACACAAGCTCAATATTCTTCTGAATGCTAAACCGATGAAACAGCCTATCAATGGCAAATTCATCAAGTAGTATTATGTCTAAGCACGACATATTTCTCTCTATCTCCAGCAGATTAAAATAAGATGTACAGTAAATATATTTTTAATCTCCAGCAACTCGTATCCTACATGGCCTCTCGAACTATTACCTATATTCATTCTTGAATAAGAAAATGGGTAAGGGGTCCTCAAAGTTCCCCAGTGGGACAATACTCAGATCCAACGGAACACCCTCGTTGAGATCATCTAAATGATTCTCTCCAACAAAAATATTTTATTCTTAAAGCCCAGTTGTTTTAAGGATATCATATTCCTAATCCCCACTTGGATTAGGAATAATCTCACATGTTTATTCACCAGTCAATAAGTGTAATATGATTCATGTTCATATTACCTCTGAATCATATTTCATTTATTATCCCCTAAAGAGGACAATAGTTCTCCCTTGAACTACTCTTTTTTCTCTTCCCCAGTGGAGTAAACTAGTGAGCTATCACGTCCATATCACCTCTGATATTATTACATCCTGAAAAATTTGTCATTTGTACTCAGCATGAGTATGCCTTGAGTGATAAATCTACCAAATTCTCCCACAGAGTTATTCTGCCATATTCATAATACATCTGAGGAGATATATACTCAATGGATCTCGATTTGAAAATATCACTAAGGTAAAACAAAAAAAATTTATTGATGAAAAATAAAAAAAGGACAATATAAATACTTAGGAAGAGGATGAGGTCAGAATCTCCCAAATTATTTACAAGCATTACAAGAACATGCAGAATATAGACGTCTGACGATGCAAGCAGTGGACGTAGAGCTTATGTTTCGACCCAAATTATTTACTAATATTACAAGAGCATGCAGAATACAAAACATAAAATCGTTTGGTATGTTGGTCCGAGGACTCCCATGTGCGCGTATTTGTCTGATTTACAGAAAATGTTGCATAGTGCATATAACTAGACAATTTATAGAAATAACTATAATAGTGTGTGCGACAAACCACACAGTGAGCACAAAATCCAATTTTCTCTAATTACATATATGTGTGCTTAACAGTGGGAAGACAGGGAAAAGGCAACATATTCAGTCATTTCGAATGCACGTCCTACCGAAAACAAAGACAACCAAAGTCTTCAGAGCTAAAATTTTATTGATACTTAATCATGATTACGTATGATGGAGATCTACCATGTAACACCCTGTTCCGCTAAAGTGGACTGCCGATTCAAACGGCAAAAGTGCAACATTCCAACCTGCTTTGCTTCAGCAAGAATACTCGTTCGAGGCAAGAGAATTTCCAGACTTAGCTCTTCAGGAGTTCGTCTTAGGCTTTCAGAGGCTCATTCGGAGTATCGCTCGACCGAGGCGAATCATCGCTAAGGTGGGTGGCTACGATGAACTTGTCTTCACTTAGCCAGCACACTTAAAATATGGATGTTTTATGCTAGTCGCTAGGTGAATCACCCAATGCATGCTAATAAGAATACAACGCACCTAGCTAAGGGAATAATTCTAACTTGTATTGCTTGTGTTAGAACATGGAAATGAAACATTGCTTATATCAGACCCTCGCATGCTACCTTTGCCTTATGCAACTAGGCCCCGCTATGCCTCGAGTAGAACGATGTACATATATTTTGTAGTGCAGTGTTTGCATGCCACAACTGCACGACCCAAGATCAGGTCATTCAGAAAAGTCCCTTTACGGTTTTACTCCTCAGCTTACCTTCGGGCCCGAGCCAACGTGAATCTTTAAGTTCCTTACAAATGCATGTTGCCTGCTTATATGTTAACTTGTAATACTATCTCGACTCAATGGTTGCCACACGAAACTTATGTCACAGGCAAGTAACACTATCACGTATCGTTCATGCATTGAGTCAGCCAGAAGACTATCGAATAGTCCTTCTGTGCAATTGAACCTACAAGTACCCGGGACCGTTAGGTCAATAATGCAATCCCCGAACCAGGGGCATGCATCAAGGCAAGTTGAACAACTGAACTGAAAATCATGTCAAGTTTACAACTGAATGATAATCATATCAAGTTTACCTCTGAATGAGAATCATGTCATGTAAATCAAGAATCATAGCTCATGGAGCAAATGCTCGGTTCAGAATAAGAATCATGGATTATCATGTCAAGTTATGGATATGGAAAGACCCAGACCTACATGTCGCGGACAACTTGACCAAGGTGATCTTCGGATCTTAGTTCCACGGGCGGTCTCCAGGGCACCGGGGCCGATCCGAACCTGATGGAACTCAAGCAGCCTTTCATGTGCAAGCAGGGTGACGTCTCTGCTAAACGTCGCGACACCCTTGCTTTAAAGGCTGATAGTCTCATATGCTGGACGGGATGGCTCGCGGTGCCGCATTGTACTTTAGCTGCTTACCATCCTCGTTCATAGACTATAACTTGTCCTTTATAGCTATGCCAGCGACCAATTATTCATATAGATAAGTCATCCTCGCTTAGCGGCTATCCGCGTGCGAGTCATTGTATCGCGCCTGGAAATCGAAGATACCTGAATGATCTTGAGTGTAACACACTTGTACATATGCAACACTTGAATATCCTTTGCAACACTTTTGGATAACCTGTATGCTCGTGCACCCTATATAAAATCTCATACTGAAATACCTGTGTTTGCATATGCTATTGTCCCTAAATGCTTATACATGCTTGTGCTTGAATTAACTTGGTTTGCCTTGGATAGGGAAGGACAAATGGTAAGTTGGTAAATCTTGTCATATTTCTCTTATGTCGCATGACGCACTGCCACACGAGTTAGGCTATTCAATCTTTGCCATAAAACTGATCCTAAGGCAACTAGAAAGACAACATAATAGTTGGTGCATGAAACCAATATTACGTGTTTGGATTTGTCGAGCGGGCGAGTAGTCTCCCCACCAATGCATTCATGTACTAATAATCCACTAGATTGTTTGCAGGGTGTGGGAGAATCTCGTTCAGTGCGGATGCCTCCTTCGTGCGTGCTAAGGCGTGGAGTTCACTCTGGAGCCTTGGAGCATTGCGTCCGAAACTAAAGCACATATACAAGACAAAATATTAGAATATCGCCTATACATCATTCCACAAATGTAGCCACTTGGCACACTTTTATTGTTTCAGAGAGAGAGGCTTGAGCGACTTGTAATCTCGGCTATATGCCGCCTGTAACACTTATTTATATCAATAAAGAGTTTACTTTACTTCAATACTTGTGTTTCTCAATGCTTCCGCTATTGTCGACTCAGTGAACTTGTTACCAAATCGCCTATGAGTTTATAATTCCGCTGCACTCGGACAATCTGTGCGACTTTGTGGGTTAGACCTCTTACCATCAACCAATGAACCATGGTCTTACACGGGCGCGGCTCACGCTCGTGCGGCATCACGCCCAGATAGGCCGAAGCGATCGTCCCGTGGGAGCGTTGGCGCGGTGATTCTCGCCTAGCGGGGACGACTGATCGTCCTACGGGAGATCAGGGCGTGACAGATTGGTATCAGAGCTTGGCTATACGCCTTTGGACTTTGTTTCGATTTTCTCAGTTTCAAAAGCTCGTTCGTGGGTTATGTGCACACACTCTCTCAATGTCCCAAATGAAATATTCCAACAATGAGTCTAAATACTTTCGAAAAGTGCATTTGAATGATATAATTGCTTGTACAAAATAGAAATGATAGGGCCTTTGTGCCAACATGTGCTAGACCCTTTGGGAATAGACTCGTGCTAAAATTATGACTTATGTGCAAACCCAAATTGCCTATACATGTTTGCCCAATCGATTAGTGCGAAATCGAATATTGTCCCGAACGGTTAGCCATGCACACAACCTTTCAGCTAAGTTGTGTAAGTATTGCGCGCTAAGACCCTTTGGTGCAAGCTAAGTTACAACGAGATTAGGCTATCATTCAGGAATAAGACAAGTCAGACTTAGAATGCTAACCAATAGAACATTCTCAGATTTATCGCTTAGGCGAATATAAAAAATTGTACTTAGATTTTGGAAAATAGTTCGAACGGTATTTTGTGTCGGGAAATACAAATTGATTGAGGATTTGATTGGATGGCTCAATTTCGAGTAGTGTATGGATCATTTAGAAATGTCCAAACATATTCATAAGTCCCGTGCGATAGTCGGACTAAATGGATTTGAGAATGTCTTTAATAAATGATAAGGCTTATATCGAATTGGGATTGTGGAAATGGAAACCGATATCTGGTTAAGGAAACTTGTTGGAAACTTGAGGATTGTGCGAGCAATTTTAGATTGAAACAAACGAATCGAACTTGAATACAACATCACTCGAATAAAAGTTAGCTGGAAATAAATATCTTAGTTCGATGAAAGAGATAAGCAATAATGGATTTGGCTTGGAGTTTAGAAGAAAAAATCTTGAAATCAAGTTCGAAATGATAACTCTCGAAATCAGTCCGAACGAGAACGATTATCCTGCGGGAACGCCGGTGTGGTAATTTCACGTACGGCGGGGATGATCGAACTCACGGGAATATGTTCGGTGATTATTCCAAACGAACCCGATGAATGTAATATATCAAAAGATATATTAGACTTGGGCTTGAATATTTGAAACTAGTTTCTTGAGGAATGCTAGAAGTATAATATGGATTTACTGAACGGTAACATCAAAGTTGGATGATTTATGCTAAACGATTTATAATCACTACATAAATGGACATGCCTCGATAGATATAACTTGGATAGAGTAAAGGGGAAATATAAGGTGTCTTGATCGTGTCAAAGTAAACCATAACATTCAAACGTTCTTATCTTGTACGAGCGTATCTCTATGCCCGTACATGCGTCACGCCCGGATTAGGACGATTATCCAGCGGGAGCGTTGGCGTGGTGATCTCACGTCCAACGAGGGTGATCGGAACTTGTGGGAGACTGGAGCGTGACAACTTGTAGATCGTCTTGACTTTTGGTTCGATACGATAAGACGAATTTGGAATGCAAGTGATCGAAAATATTTTGATGGATAAGTTAGCCTAGAACCTGGAATAAATCACGTTTGATGGTTTCGTGAATGGATACATTAATCAGGTTGGACGAATTGAAGTTATAATCTAAAGGTTTAGAACCAAATCCTGGCTTGGTGGACTAGACTTAAAATGGATAGGGATTTTATCAAAACATGTTTGGAGAGATAGACTATGCAAATTACTAGGCTTGTCCTGCAACTTGGATATAATATAGATTTTACTGAACAGACTCAAACCCCCGTACAAACGAACGTATTATTGAGAGTAGGAAAAATCAGTGCTCGATGTTTAAAAAATCTGAGAGAAACGAGCTTAGGTAGAATACCCCGTGCAAATTAACAATGGTTTGACCCTAGGAATTGGGGCGAGCATCGTGCGACGAATTTGTACGATATATCGTGTGCTTAAACTTGTACCTATGATCTTGTAAGCTGACATAGCGATTAGGCAGACGATCCTGTACCGAATGAATGAACCTGTGTTACCGACATTATCATATGTCTTGAACAAGCTATAAAACTGGGGCAACAAGACTTAGGGTTAGACTTGTAACGGTAACGTGTGCTGTGTTTGACCCGAACAGATGAACGCTAGTCGGTAAACCGAATATATCGGCTTTAAGGTAATACAAATAATTGGTTGGAAAGGAAAAGACTTGGGATTTGATTGACCCTATCGGAAGTATCCTCGTGATTCAGTAAGACGAACCCTTGAGATTTTCGCAAAGTAGCTTGTCCGATTTCACTATCTCTGAGTTTGGTTGAATGCATATGTTTGAGGGATGCCTTGAACGTATGAACGATCCAAGACTCAATAATATGTGAAACTCGAGTGCTAAGACTTCGCTATCGCCAAGTTGGTTGACATGCATGTGTTTGAAGGACGCTTCGAATATGTGCACGATCTAGACTCGCGATATGCTGATCTTGATGCTAGTGCAAGTGAATGTCTGCATAAACAAGTATAACAACTTGTATAAGTTTGCCTCAGCCTTATATCGTTAATCAATATTGATTAAAATGTACTCCGCATTAAGAAATATGTCCAGCGCTAAGGCACAAATGAGACTGACTCAGCATACATGCGACACGGTGTAAGGATCGAGTAGGAGATTGTGTTCGAACGAATCTAGTGGTACCGATTGCTATGTTTGGGTTAGATTTGATAGTACGATAGAATGGCCTGCGCTCAGTAATTCTAGAGGACGAGACTTTTTCTGAGTGGTGTATGATGTAATACCCCGTTCCGCTAAAACGGATTGCCGATTCAAACGGCAAAAGTACAACGTCCCGACCCGCTTTGCTTCAGCAAGAATACTCGTTCGAGGCAAGAGGATTTCCAGACTTGGCTCTTCAGGAGTTCGGCTTAGGCTTTCAGAGGCTCGCTCGGAGTATCACCCGACCAAGGCGAATCATCGCTAAGGTGGGTGGCTACGATGAACTTGTCTTTGCTTAGCCAGCACACTTAAAATATAGATATTTCATGCTAGTCGCTAGGTGAATCACCCCTGCATGCTAATAAGAATACAATGTACCTAGCTAAGGGAATAATCCTAACTTGTATTGCTTGTGTTAGAACATGAAAATAAAATATTGCTTACATCAGACCCTCGCATGCTACATTTGCCTTGTGCAACTAGACCCCGCTATGCCTCCAGTAGAACGATGTACATATATTATGTAGTGCACTGTTTGCATGTCATACTGCACGACCCTAGATCATGTCGTTCGGAAAGTCCATTTACGGTTTTACTCCTCAGCTTACCTTTGGGCCCGAGCCAACGTGAATGTTTAAGTTTCTTACAAATGCATGTTGCCTGCTTATATGTTAACTTATAATATTGCCTTGACTCAATGGTTGCCACATGAAACTTATGTCATAGGAAAGTAACATTATCGCGTATCGTTCATGCATTGAGTCAGCAAAAAGACTATCGAATAGTCCTTCTATGCAATTGAACTTGCAAGTACCCGGGACCGTTAAGTCACCAAGGCAATCTCCGAACCAGGGGCATGCATCAAGGCAAGTTGAACAACTAAACTGAAAATTATGTCAAGTTTACAACTGAATAATAATCATATCAAGTTTACCTCTGAACGAGAATCATGTCATGCAAATCAAGAATCACAGCTCGTGGAGCAAATGCTTGGTTCAGAACAAGAATCATGGATTATCATGTCAAGTTATAGATTTGGAAAGACCCAGACCTGCATGTCACGGACAACTTGACCAAGGTGATCTTCGGATATAAGTTCCACGGGCGATCTTCGGGGCACCGGGGCCGATCCGATCCGGATGAAACTCAAGCAGCCTTTCATGTGCAAGCAGGGTAGCGTCTCCACTAAACGCTGCACCACCCTTGCTTTAAAGGCTGACGCAATATACTTTAGCTGCTTACCATCCTCGTTCATAGACTATAACTCGTCCTTTATGGCTATGCTAGCGACCAATTGTTCATATAGATAAGTCATCCTCGCTTAGCGGCTATCCGCGTGCGAGTCATTGCATCACGCCTGGAAATCGGAGACACCTGAACGATCTTGAGTATAACACACTTTTACATATGCAACACTTGAATATCCTCTGCAACACTTTTGGATAACCTGTATGCTCGTGCACCCGATATGAAATCTCGTACTGAAACACCTGTGTTTGCATATATTATTGTCCCTGAATGCTTATACATGCTTGTGCTTGAATTAACTTGGTTTGCCTTGGACAGGGAAGGACAAATGGTAAGTTGGTAAGTCTTGCCGTGTTTCCTCTTATGTCGCACGGCGCACTGCCACACGAGTTAAGCTATTCAATCTTTGCCATAAAACTGATCCTAAGGCAAATAGAAAGACAACATAATAGTTGGTGCACAGAACCAATATTACGTGTTTGGATTTGTCGAGCGGGCGAGTAGCCTCCCCACCAGTGCATTCATGTACTGATAATCCATCAGATTGTTTGTAGGATGCGGGAGAACCTCATTCGGTGCGGATGCCTCCTTCGTGCGTGCTAAGGCATGGAGTTCACTCTGGTGCCTTGGAGCATTGCGTCCAGAACTGAAGCATATATACAAGACATAATGTTGGAATATCGCCTGTACATCATTCCACAAATGTAGCCACTTGGCACGCTTTTACTGTTTTAGAGAGAGAGGCTTGAGCGACTTGTAATCTCGGCTATAAGCCGCCTGTAATACTTGTTTATATCAATAAAAAGTTTGCTTTACTTCAATACTTGTGTTTCTCAATGCTTCCGCTATTGTCGACTCAATGAACTTGTTACCAAATCGCCTATGTGTTTATAATTTCACTGCACTCGGACAATCTATGCGACTCTGTAGCTTAGAACTCTTACCTCCAGCCAATGAACCACAGCTTTGCACGGACGCGGCTCACGCTCGTGCGGCATCACGCCCATATGGGCTGAAGGGATCATCCTGCGGGAGCGCTGGCGCGGTGATTCTCGCCTAGCGGGGACGACCGATCGTCCTGCGGGAGATCGGGGCGTGACATATCACACCTATATTTTTATTCTAAAAATAATGATTATACATATGAAAATATATTATACCTGGAATTTTATATGATAGGGATCTATCACAGAGCCATCCCCATCTTTGTGTCCCGTCTGCTCCCGATGCAGATGAATATAGGCACAGAAGAAATGAGCTCCTTAGTGCAAACCACAGTACAGAAAAAATAAATCCGTGATGTGGACAAGCGAGGATGCTACACATGACTGGGCATGTTTAAATTAGCACATACCCATTTCTATCCTGACTCGATGGAGGACATGGTGAGTCAAACGGAAGCTATCCCGCTATCACCATCCAGCGCCACCGCTAGAAGTCCCGGCCCTAATCAGCACAGGAGCCGTGTTAAGAGAGTAATTCCAGTGAGTTGGGTTTGAAGACAACGAGCAGTCTTCTGGATAATTTATCAGTTCAACATGAACGATGAAGCCTATGATATCCTTCCATGCTCCATCACACAAAGAGCTTAGTGAAAATGATCGCCAAATGAGTCTCTCACCTATCGTTGAGAAGTGTCTCCTCTTGCGTCTTCTCGGTGGCCAGCAAAACCAGTGGCGTCATGCTATTTCGTCATCTTCTTAGACTCACACTTTACAATAACCATACTCAAGTCTCACAGCAAGAAGAAGATAAGTCTGGGAGTATTGGTGAAATTTTTCTCCTATTTGTAGGAGAAGACATGCCAAGTATGGCATAGCTCTCAAAATTTGTTCCTGAAAAAGCTTCCCGCATCTCCTTAAAGACCGCGTCAAACCTATGAACAAGTCAAAACTAAATAAATTGACAAGATACGTGCATGTCACACCTACATCTACGTTAGTAAAACTGTTGGGATTCTGCCCCGAGTGCGCGCACAAATATCTCAAACAACTTTTATGATTCCAATTCAAAGTATTTTGAATTCATCTGAACGAATTCAAAAACTTTGAAGGGGGTCTTATAGAAGCATAAAAATGTGCCTCTTGAAGATGGTACAGTTTTCTACAAATAAACTTAACAGAGAAAGAATGACGCATTTTCTCTCTATTTAGAGGATGGTACACTTTCTACTTGTTTCAAAGGGTGGCGCACTATTCAAAGAACAAAAAAGTGACACACTTTCAAGTTGCTTTCATCAGCGCAAACATGCGTACAATTTGCATGTTTACTTTTCTCCCCGAGCATTAAATGCGATGGATCTGACAGGCTAAAAAAGAAATCAAAGAGTCAGAAGTCATAATATAGCTGGACTGCGGCACGCAGACCCAGGTTATCGTTTAGCGACCCTGCCCTTGTAACCAATTTCTTCAAAAGTGTGTTGTTGTGCCAATTTTTTCAAAAACATGCTTCTGTGTCAATTTCTTTAAAAGTGTGTCATTGTGCCAATTTTTTCAAAAGTGTGACATTGAGCCAACTTCTTCAAAAGTGCGTCGTTGTGCCAATTTATTCAAAAGTACGTCAGTGTGCAAATTTCTTCAAAAGTGTTCCATTGTGCCAACTTCTAAAAAAGTGCGTCATCATGACCAATTTTATCAAAAGTGCGCCATCACGGCTACTTCTTCAAAAGAGTGCTTATATAGCCAATCTTCCCAAAAGTGCGCCAGTCTCCAGTCCACTTCTAAAGTGCTCATACTATCCTAACTGACAGTGAGCAGTTATGAGTGCGTGTCTTACATGCCATGTTTCTCCTAAAAAAGTGTACAAATAATTGTCCCCCATGACCTATGCTTTTCTTGTATAGGAAGCTACGTGTCAAGCAGGCAGCGAGTTGTGCACCCACTCATTCAGAACGTGGGGTGTTAGTCCACCAAAAGTGCGAGCACAATGGTAAAATATTGCAGACTGTCCAAAGTGCGCGCACACTCTCATAACCGCTCTTAAACTCTATAAATATAGGATCGGTACATCCATTACATAGAGGACGAATATATACAAATTCAGATATATAGAGAGGAAGGCTAGATTTTTTAATTCTTTGAAATTCTAGAACCGGAGAAGAGAAATAGAAGCTTCTCGTGCCATTGTTGCCAAATATTTCTTTTCGTTCAACTCTCCAAGTTGTTCATAGCATTCCCTATATTTCTTCACCGTCGTGTGGTCCAAGGAGTAAAATGATCGTCCGTAGATCATATCTCTATAGCTATACTTTCTTAGAATCAACTGTACTTAGATTCCTATTTAGGATCTTTTGTACTTTTCTTTCTTTTCAATAGTTTGTAATACAAAAGTTTCGTATAAACTTTTCTTCGCAAACAAAGATGTTGACTTCTTTGTCAGTGGCCATCGTGTGGCGGCACTATAGGCCGCAGGAACAATGGTGAATGGTTTGTCTGAGGCCAGGGTGGGCAGACGAGCCATCCTGTAGTGTTTTGGCATTGCCGCGACAGTCCAATGACGACGGACGTGGACATGGCGATGATCGACTGGGTAGTTCCAGCAGTCGAGGACAGTTTGCACGAGGAGGAAGGTGACTGAAAATCGGTCGCCAACTGACTGGGACATCTTCTGAATCCTTAGGATAAATTTTAGGGTCTTTAATGCTTCGAGAACAGAGGATAGTCGACATAGCGCCATTTACGGATACGTTCATTTTGAATTTAAGAGTTAATTCTCTTATTACAATTTACATGGATTTGATCTTTTAGGAGATTTAAAATTTGAATTAGAATTTGGACTTAATTAAGGGATTTGATTCTTTGATGAATCAATTCAAAGATTTCGAAGAAATCTTACAATGGGGGATTGGATCTCCTAAAGGGAGAAAAATGAACAGTGTCCCCATTGTTCATTCAAATAATTTTTTTTTTTTTTATTAATTCATTAACACTCTTATTATATGGCTATACTTATATAACATGAGTAGAATTACTCTCTTTTTCATAAAAAATGTTATACTTATATTTTAATTATTTTAATTATCTAAATTAGAGGGGGTTTACACTTGCAAAAAGTTTGTCCTCGAAATTAGGAACTAACCAACTACAATAACTAACGAATGATTACTACTGGTTATATCCATCGTAGGTGATCGAAGATTCTTTCAATTTTTATCCTCATCCTTATGCACTAATATATTATTATATAAATTTTTATCATCCAAAATTACCCTATTAGCATATCCTCACAATAATATGCAAATCTCCGAATATAAGTGTACGATCCATTCACACTTAGTCATCAAATCCTATTAAGGATCAATTCCTCAAACCTAAAATTTTGCATTCAATTTCTTTTTCAATCTCAAGTATAATTCGTTGTTATATTTTTTTTGTTTCCTTGATTACTAAGGGACATATCCTTTAAACTCATGGCCTAATTCCATAAAATGTCATTTGTTTTAGTACCCACTTTTATATATTTCTCTTGAATCTTGGTTATAAACTTTACGTATCCCTATACACTCCAAACCTTATGTTATTTTCGAAAATACTTGTTCTATCAATACTATTCTTCTCAGAGCATTTATTAAAACCTGATTCTAAAGCCTCAATTATTAGATGCAATTTCTTTATTCTGCAATATTGGTAGTCACTATCTCTTTATGCTATATTTGGTTCAACTTCGTTCCCTTTATCATAAATCAATGGATATCTTCTTTAATTATTTATCATGTTCAAACTTTCTCCCTAAAAAAAAAAAAACCCTAATCTTAATTCTTATTTTAGCCCTCGAAGATTTGGTATGATCCCCAAACTTAGTTATCAATAACTATGCATGCTTAGTCCTAAGGATGAATTTTTCAATATTTTTTTTTCCTTCAATTAGTTTACTATATAGTCATGAGAGTTATGAGTTTATCATCCTATCATAATAAGATCTTATAATCAATTGCTATTTAACCTTTGCAAAAACTCTAAGATTTATATGGTAACTCGATCATATTTAACCTAGAAGCTTAGCCCGTGTAAACTCTAGGACATAACCCACTCTTTTAACTCGTATAACCCTTAAGAAAATTATACTACTAACTAACCCCAACACCACGAACATACAAGCAATCACAATTTAGTTTTTTTTTATATCCTTTACCCTAAAAGGTTTCTATCCTTAAATCTCTAAACTCATACCATAACATTTCTTAATACGATGTCACTATAGCCCTTTCTAATCCATGAGTCCTTAAATTGTGTATGTTTTTTTCAAAATACTTTTCCTCGAAGAAACTATAATCATCTTGTCTTGTCATATAATCTATCAATTTGTATCAATTTGTTAGAGATTAGAATATATCAATTTGTTCATTTGTCATCAAGACATTACACCATCACTAATCCTCGAAGAGGTAGTATCACACAAATATATCATAATTAGATCATGCCTTACTATAATTATAATTTTTTTATTTTAACTCCCCCCCCTTCATATAATAACCTAATTTAAATTTCTATCTAATTTTTTTAACAATATTAGATTAATTATAATAATAATAATAATAATTATTATTATTTTTAATACGTGTAATCCACGTTACTGATATATATAAATTGTATCTTACATGCAAAATGATATTGTTGAATTTAGAAATCCATTATTTGGAATTAATATACTTTTTTAGATGCGAATTAAAATTTTTTTTTTGAATTTACGAATTAATTAATATACTTACGAATTAAAATACTTTTGATGTGTAGTTTTCATCTTTTGAGATATTATTATTTCCGAACATATACTGAAATTCTGCCGGATGTTTCAATTCCGAATTTCGAACATTTCAAACCTCCCCGTATGCCAATCCTTCCCCACCATGGATCTCAGAGGCAGCTAGGGTTCTATACTGTAATAGCCTCTTCTCTATGGGAGCGAAACCCTAAAAAGTCTCTTCCTCCTCTAATTCCGCGTCCGATCCAAACTCCAAACCCTAACGGTATATTTGCTTCTAGGGTTTCTGTTTTTCCCCTCATTAGTAATCGTTTCTTGAATCTATTTTGTATAATTAGGTTTCTTCAAAATTTAGGTTCTTTTCTTAATTTGAGGAAGGTTGTTGAATTTGTTCACAGTTGAATTAATTAATTTCAGAATTTTTTGTGGGTCTCCTCGATTTGATTAAGATATACTGTATTTTGCCCGATTCAAAACTTTTAGTGTTTGTTCTTCCTTTTTGCCTAGAATTATCGCATTCAATTATGGTTTAGATTCTTGGGTATTCCACCATTTCATGAACGGTTTTGGATTTTGAATTTTGAATTTTGAATTGGACACATTTCCTTAGACTCATTATAAACTCAGCAGATCACATATATCATTCAAGTTTGGAGTTTTAAAACCAGTCCGAGAAGAAATTCCACTGAGAAACTGGAGTTTTGTTCGAGTTATGGGGTGTTCAGATTTAAGTTCTGTAAAAAGAGAGAGAAGGGTGAGTTTAGAATGGAGTTTCTCAAAAATTTAGTTTGGAGAGTGTCTTGCAATCAGAAATGGAGTCCTGTGCAACTCCAAAATCATTCCCAAGCATACTAGTTATTTGGAATTTGGAGGCCTAACTCCACCAAACCCCACTTTTCTTTTCAGGACTCGTTCCAGAACGAACTCTTAATATTTGTTTTGCTAGTTTCCAGTTCAGCGGCTGGCAAAAACAGAAATTTTGGTCAAAGTGAACACAATAGGATTACTCTAACTAAAACTATATATACATATTATCATACAATTTAGAAATTGTACATTAAAAAAACTTAATGAAAAATATGCTACCAGCCATCCATGAAATTATTACCAACAATTGTTAAAAAAATGAAATATGATAAGGACAAAATTGAACTTGAAAGGAGAAGTGCATCTAAATCATAGTTTGTAGTATCGTCTGATACCGATCCGATACGGCCGATACCGATTGACATGTCCCGATCCGATACCGATCAATACCTGATACTGATCGATATCAACATTGTGAGTCTCTTTTTCAGTCAATTTGGCAAAGTAAATTGAACGAGCAACACAAATCAGTAAGGGTATAAAAACATAGTAAGGTTGTAAAAGTATGTAAAAGAAGAAAACGTATCAATCACATGTAAACCAATAGGCAAATGTGACTACTATTTCATTCAATTTCAAAACTACTAAGAAACAACATTGGAAATACTTAAAAATATGCCTAAGTTTATAAAATATTTTTTCTAAAAAGTTAATAATTTATTAATAATTATTTGCTTTCCAATACCAAAAAATTCGATACTCCGATCCGAAATCGTCAGTTTTGGCGATATCACCGATCCAAATACTCATAGGAATGGTCCGATACTGATTCCGATACCGTCTAAATTAAAAAACCTCTCGCACAATAGTGCGTTTAATTAATATTACTATTGCTTATGTTAAATTCTTTGGGAAGGAGGGGGAGGGCCAAGGGCGGTGCAGATGATCAGCTAGGGTGTGGGTTTCTCTACTTCGGGGGAGGAGAAATTATTCTATGTGCCGAGCTCAACGTGCACCTTTCGTCCTCAACCATTAGATTGCATGGGGATGTGCGCACACATCACATCCCCATGCAATCTAATGGTTGAGGACGAATGGTGCACGGTGAGGCCGTCACATTTGAGAACTTGACTTCCACTGGACTGGCCGTAGGGAGAGACGGAGACGGTGAAGAAAGAGGAGAGATTGGGAGGCAGGAGACAAAATGAAAAGGAGAGGTTTGAGAGAGGCACGAGCCGAAAGTTGAGGGGCCTATGGTAGGGTTAATTTTTTTTTTTTTTGTCACAATCATGGAAGAAGACATATATTGTTTTTTTTATTATTAGAAATTCAGTAGGGCTTGACCCCCCTAAGTATGTCTGCCCTTGGTCAGGTTCTTTTTTTCCGTCCAATCTCTTTTCCTTTTATCTGTTCATGATTTGTAGTAGAACATTTGGTTTTTGTAGTATGCCATCTTCCTGTATCCTTGTTTCGTGATCCTCTATTTATGCAACTTTTTTGAAGCAACCCTTTCTTTAACTTTGGTAATAGACATCAATAAAAACATATCAAGCAATATTGAATATGATTCATTGCCAATTTTTTTTATTGACATGCATACTTTAGTTATATAGTTTCTTTTATGTGGTTGCTCATCGTATATCAAGTGCACTTGCTGAAGTTAAACCTTTATCTTTTTGGTTTGTTCATAAGTTTTATCTTTGAGTCTGAGACCTGTGATCAAAGAGATCCCAACCAAGTTTCATGCAATAGTAGATTGATAAATTCAGCATTACAAAATAATACCTATGAACCGTATAATAACTAGATATAAAAGGTTAGTTGAGAAGGTAAAACCTGGAAAGGAACAACTGATCAAGATATGTAACTGAGCACTATTAGGAGAATCCATAGACATATTTTCCTCATGAGGTTTCCCGTAACTCCTAGATGAGATTTTCGAAATCTGGAATCCAACTTCTACCCACAAGGATTGTATCTTCTCAAAGGCTATTAGAAAAGATTCAAAAGAATTAGGATCGACATGCTTTAAGTCTTACCTGATACGTATCGTGTCACTGTTTATAAGTTATAATTTCATAAATTATTTCTTACATGGCATGTTCTTTTTATTTTTTTTATATCATTTTGAATTGACTTTTATCGTTTTATACAGAGTACTGCTGAGAATAGTATGATGTTCCAACCTTTTCAAAAGCGGAAGTTGTAGGAATCTGGTCTGCTTTTTTACTACCCAGGAAATATGACATAGTTGGAATAGCTCTTCATTTCATGTGAGCAACAAAACTCTCCAAATAGGGGGGGAGTGATGTTTGGTTATTTTCCATTGTCATGGAAGCATATTTTTGTTTATATAGTGTCAAAATCTTCATGCTTGGTTGTTTTTGATCTCACATGTATTATTAATTTTGTTAATCAGTATGGAATTGACTGTTTTTACGTAGTTTTGGATAGTTTTCAACGTCATTTACATGTTTTTTAATGCTTGGTTTTACCTATGTAGGTTGCTAGGTCTACATCTTTGGATTTCTTAATGGGTGCTCCAAAACAGAAATGGACAGCAGAAGAGGAATCTGCACTAAAGGCTGGAATTGCTAAACATGGGTCTGGTAAATGGCGCACGATTTTGAGAGATCCGGAATTTAGTGGCATCTTATCTTTGAGGTCGAATGTTGATCTCAAGGTATAGTTTCTCCTTACCTATTTGCCAAGGCAAGCACATTGATTTTGTAATTGGGGCATTAATGCAAATGTTATAAATGCTGTACACTCTTATGTCGGTGTTTGTATGCGATATCTGGGGTCATTTTTTTTTTAACTTGATGACAAACATGTTTGAATTGATACAACTTTTTATTTTGGGATGTCACAATATGTTACAAATATGAATGCAATTCCCTATATCAGCATCATCTTACCTACTTGTCTAGACTCTTTATAGTGTAGGGGAATTTGTAGGGGAATTTGGAGAGTACTCGGTTACTGAGCTTAAACTACATATCCAAAATGTGGTCTGCCTACCTGCCAATTTGGTTGCATAGATTTTATGGCATGTCCCTTTCATGCTCATCGCTACCTTGGCTAGGAAATGGGCACAATGTAGAAGTTTGACGTGAGGTCGATGGCCAATCATAAGAACTTTGTCAAAAATCTTTTATGGAGCTATTTTATGCTCCCTAACTGTCCCCATTCTGATGGGAGAAGTCTTGGACCTTTTTTTTTCTGAACTTGATAATGACTTTCTGTCCTTTCTTTAAAAAGAATTTTTTGCATATTGGCAGGACAAATGGAGAAACCTGAGTGTGACAGCAAATGGATGGGGATCACGAGAAAAGGCTAGGATAGCCTTCAAAAAGAGCCAACAGAATCCTAAGCACGAGGACAACCCGATGGCTATTACTACTGTAGTTGAGTACAATAATGAAGTTGTTGATGTTAAGCCTCTTGCAATTTCAAGTGAAGCTGCACAGATCAGTACTCCAAAGAGATCGGAGTCAAGGTTAGTGTTAGTTTTTGATAGTATCATCATTTGATTCCTTTGCATAGTTTCATTAGAATGTCTATGTAATTTAAACTTTATACCCATCTGTTCGATGTCCATATATCTGGGTGGACATCTTTTTATCTACTTGTCATTTTGTTTGAAATGCTTAGCTTTGCTATATTGCTTTTTTATTTATGAATTTTTTTTAATTGAGGTAGCTGTAAGTCTTTACATATTATTCTTATACAAAGGGATGTAAGATTGATCAGGTAAGTGTTATGCTAGTGAGAATTTACAGGCATTAATTGTGTTATAGATAGCTCAAAATGTCTAGAAAGGTGGGCAAATGAAATTAAGTACCATAGAATAGTTGTTATCTATTTGTATTTGCAAGAGTAAGGTTGGGTTCATTATTTGTTGCTAACTTATTTTATTATTATAAGGGCACCCATGAGTTATAATTTGGGTACAGAAAAGGAGAGTTGAGAAGAGTCCAGGGAGGTGAAAGAAGGGAAATAACAAACTGTTATAAATTGACGATGAAGAAGAAAATAACATGTTTAGTTGCCAAAGAATGCTTATGAAATATGATATATAATCCAAAACATATTAGTTTTTTTTTTTTGAATGCAAGTCCCTTCAAATCTTACACACACACACACACAACACATATATATTGACAAGTGTTCTAAAAATCGGTTCTAGGCATCGCCTAGGCTTTAGGCACCCAATGCCCGCCCAGGCGCCTGCCTAGTGCCCGTCCGACGCCCGACTATGCAGGTTTTTGGGTTTTATGGACAATTGATGCAATTTTTCAGCACGATTTTTTTTGACCGCCTAGAACTAGGCAACGGGCTAGGCGCCCGGTGCACGCCCAACTAGTGCCTAGCGATTTTTACAACCTTGATTTTAATATGTCTCCTAAATCTTGTGAATTGCTTAAAAGTCCATAAAATCCCCAGTTCCCCCTCCATCTTTGTTTGGTTAACTTTAACCAAACCTCAAGGTTAAGATTATTAATGGATGAATTTAGATGTTCAAGTTTTTTTCAGTACGATCAGTGTCAAAACTTTTGTCACAATTACTTTTCTGTTTTAAGTTTAATTTAAATTGTCATTTCTCTCTTGGATCTCTTCTTGTATTTGCAGGCTAGATGATCTTATAATAGAAGCTATAACGAAGTTGAAGGAGCCCACTGGGTCCAACAAGACAGATATTGCCATGTATATAAAGGTGAAATTATATTGCTTGTTTACACCTTTATAACAACATTATTATATTCATTTCATCTTCATTTTGTAAAGAAGGCAAGTTGGTATCATCTGCCAAGCTTTCAGTAACTTCTTCCAAACGTATCTGCCATTATAACTTTACTGCTTGTGATCTTAAAGTTTGCATCCACCTGGCCATACATGTTGCTTAAAGAAAACTTGGCTCCACTGTTACACCCAAAAGACATCGTCTTTAGTTGGTCTAGAGTCCATGAACCAAATTTGTAGAGCTGATGAAGCTAATATATATGCTGGTCGATACATTGTACATCATTAATGTCCACACTTGGTTCTTGGCATTGCAACACATTTTGTTCTCCGATTGAGACTTGAGCTTTATGAAGGCGATGTTATTGTGGAGAAGCCATTGGACGCCATGGATGGAATTCATCAAGAATTGAAGAGAATTTGTTTATTTGGCTTGGTGGTGGTGAGTAGAGTTACTTCTAGTTGCTATCTACTTTTATTCTTGTTTAACATTTTGCATATAACATTTTTCTGTGTATGCAGTATGCACATGATGAAAACAAAGTTGATCTTTTTGATAGTGCTGATTAAATTGTCAGTTTATAGGCGGTACAATTTTGTCAATCAACTTTCTTTTTGCAACCATCCAGTGTTGATTATCTTTGGATGTGGTCACTAACAAAAAGTTATCAGTATCAGTATCTCCTTGCAAGTGTTCTTGAATCAATAGTTTTCAGTGCTTTTTTTTGCTGCTTGGTTGCCTGGGCTAATTATAGCTTTAGTTACTTTAGATTTGATTCATGCAGGACCAATATGAGGCTCCTGCAAATTTCAAGCGCTTGTTGTCAGATAAACTGAAGGCAATGTATAGAAGCGGGAAACTGATAAGGGTATTATGCTGTTCAATTCTTTTCCTTTTCATTGGAATAAGCTTACATATTTGGAATAAGCTTACATATTTGATCTAGATAATGAAAATAATGTGAACTTTCGGAATTGCTGTCCTGTATTTTACCTTCTCAGCATTGGTAGCAGACACAGTATGATTAATGCTTATAAGCACCTGTATCCATATTTATAGCTTGGGATAGACCTTCATGTTAAAATGCGTAAGATGCTTGATGAGTTGCAGTTGGCTTGAGGTTGGTTGGTTTATTGGTACTTAGCTCATAAGCCTACTTTACCTTAAAAAACTGCTAACCTAGTAACCAATACATGTAATTTTTGTTATACACAAGATGTTAAACTGCCTTATGTTAAACTGCCTTTAAGTGTTAATGAGCCACACTCAATTTTTGTTTGCTGAAAGATTCTGTAATCAGTTCTTTATCAAATAACATCTAACCTATATCTTGTTGGAGGGTGGCTCTATCATGGTTTTTCAGCGAATAATAACGTTTTGACTTGTATCTTGTATCACATGAAACTGAAAACCTCTTATGGTTCTTTTTAAACAAGACTGACATAAAAACATTGTCTAGATCCCTGACCTGAGAATGAGAGCAAAGGACTGGAAAAGTGAAAATATCAGGTTTTGTTGATACCAAGGTAGGAGACAAATCCACATTCAAGTGATAGTTCGGAGAAGTGCAATTCAAGCAGAAAATGTAATAGAGGGGAGGTGGTTTTCTGTCGACAAAGGTTTGGACCATGCACGGACATGGTGTCTGAAGATGTTGGTCACACATATTATAGATGGAGGCTTGGGCAGTGACACAAATATGGACATTTTTTTGTCTTCTTATTGTTTTTTATGCTATGTTTAACGTTTGATTGGTGCATCTCCATGCAGATCATGCATGCCACATTTATATGCATAGATGTTCATCTACTTTGAGAAATAAGAGTAGCTACCACTAACCCATCCTTAACCTACCCACCCAAATTTTGACTTGGATTTGTGACCGTTCTTTCCAGAGGAAGGTTCTTAACCATTTTCTTTCCCCAGGAAGGTGCTTAACCATTCCTAACGCATGACAAAACCTAGAGGGGTGATCTATTAAGAATTACGTAATGATTTCACAAACTGAAATGCACAAAAGTTTAACTGTAAAACAAAGATCAATAAAAATATACCTAAAGAAAAACAAAAGATTACAGAAACAGTTAATTAAATTAGGAGTTATGGATTGAATTCACAAAAGGATCGCAAAGTTGCGCAATCAAAACGGATCAAATTTCATTCCACAAAGAAGTGAATCTACATGTCAATGCTTTTGTCCTGAGGTTCAAAGATCAACCTTAATGCAAAGTAGAGGGAACTTGAATTTGGGGTGGACTATAATGGGATTTGAGACTGGGATTTATGTAAGATATTAAGGAGGAGAAGAAGAAATATAGTCTAAGATAAATTTCTAATCTATTCAATGAATAAAACTTAGAGATTACACTAGTTTATATAGCCATAGAAGTCTTTTGTCCAAGAAACTAATCCTTAAAAAGGCAACTAGCATGCCAAATAGCATGTTTCCAAATTTAAGAAATCATAAACTACTAATACAGCTAATCATAAGAACCAACCATGTGCATAATTAAAAATCATGTGCATATGTGATTAACACAAAAGTGAACCTATGTGATACTGTGTTCTCGACCTCATCACAACGAGCCAACAATTCGTCAAATTTCGTCGTGTACTCATGCACATAGAAGCTTCCTTGAAGTTGACGAATGGTAAATAACTGGTGCATGAGTTGGTCTTTGTAGATCTTGGTAGATACTTCTCTCTACCTACCTCCATCTCAAGCCATGTTGTAAACCGGTCTCACCCTTTGTGCTCTTGGTTTCTTGCTATGGACAAACATTAAATCTTAGCTGCTTCGATCAACTTCATCCGTATGTAGTCCTGTTCTTGTCGCTTATATCATATCAATCAAAATAGTAGTCTAAATCGAACAACCCATCGATAGAAACCTAAGGGTCGTGCTTGCCATCAAAAGATGAGGCATCTACCTTAACCTTCCTAGTTATCTCATCTTTTCTACGTCTACGATCATCTCTAAATGTAAGGTTAGGAATTGTGAAGCAGTCCCAGAAGGGTGTCTTTAGGGATAAGTGATTCTAAGAGCTCATCCCTAACGGATGGGTTGGGAGTCACAAGATCTCATATCCAATGATCGTCCCTAACTAGCGATTCACGAAGGCCAAATGTCTTGTGCAACATGGACCTCGGTGCAAGGTTGCTTGAGTATGGCTATAGCCTGTAGTACATTGATCCTATTGTTCATCATGTCAACCTTAGCATCTCTTGCAATAAACCTAGCATCTAACTTGGTGGCTTGTGCAACGAATTGGTCACGTGTTTTGACATTAGACTTATCTGACTTAGCATCCATCATAGCATTGAGTTGTTGCAATAAATTAGGATCCATATTTGGCTTAAAGGTCTTACCGTTATGTAAGATACAATGCCTAACTTAGGCTTTGATATCACACAATACACGACTTAGAGGGACAATGTATCTTGAACTATGTAATGATTTCACAAATTGAGATTATCTGAAGTTTAATTGTAAAACAAAGATCAATAAAGATCTACCCAAAGAATTGCAAAAGATCACAAAAAAATCAATTAAATCAAGTTTACGAAAGGATCACAAAGTTGCACCATACCAAAATGGATCAAACCTCATTCAACGAAGAAAATGAATATGTACGTCAAAGCTTTTGTCCCAGGGTCTAAAGATTAATCTCGATGCAATGTAAAAGAAACTTGACATTGGGGTGGATTATAATGGGATTTGGCATTCTAGTTTATGTAAGATGAACAAGGAGGATACGAAGTAGAAGTAGAAGTAGAAGGAGAAGGAGAAGAAGAAATCCACTCTAAGAAGGCATGAAAATTGTAACTTTAATGAATTTCTAATCTCTCTAATGATTAAAATACACGAGTTTATATATCCACAAAAATCTTGGCCTTCAAAGTAATTAATCCTTAAAAAGCAACTAGCATGCCAAATACCATGTTTCCAAATTTTATAAATCCTAAACTACCAAATAACTAGTTAGAACCATGTACACCAATGTGCATACATGATTAACACAAAAGTACCCACAAAAATGCACAAAAAATAAATCCAGAGTCCAATCTGAACTCACATCAATCCGATGGCCTCCGACGCCATCTCCTCGACGGTAAACTTGCATCGGGCCTCGATCTCCATCAATTACTCTACATTTCCTATCATAGATATGATATAACAACAAAAGAGACTTTATTCTAAATTTTTGGGGTCGGTTGTTTAAATCCAATTCTTTCAGTCATCTTTGTTAAGGGCTATGTTCCCTCAACACTAAAAATTGTATCCTTCTTTAAGACTTCATTCCATGTTGGTTTAGACCTACCTCTTATATTAGATTCCTAGTTGCTCCTTTAACTACTATTTTATTGCTCCTTATTGGAACATCAATTGGTCTGCATTGTACATGTCCAAATCATCTAAGACAATTTTATCTCATCTTGTCTACAATTGACCCGACCTCTAAGTTTCCATGAATACACTAATTTATTATCTTATATTTTAATCAAGGTTTAAAGTATCGGCCGATACCGATACATATCGGCCGTATCGGATCAGATCTGGCCTTGGCCGATCCGATACCGCCCAAAAAAATTGGGATCGGCCGATTCATTGAAGGAAAATATGGTATCGGGCTGTATCGGCCGATACGGACTGATACAGTCCGATACGGGAACTCATAAATACCAGAAAAATGAATTCATCCCTGCCAAAAGCATACTTCCGACCAAAAAAGCAAAAAATGATTCCTTCCGTCAAATCCATGAACCAATAATGCAAATTGGTAACAGTTGCACTCAAATCTCTATAACTAGACAATAAATCCTTTGGAAATTACATCAACAACAACAATAAACGCCGAAATAATTTTCAGATCTAAAAATTACCTGATTTTTAGAAGGTAATTGAGATCCCGCTGCCCTCTTTCTTCGCCGTCGTCGTTGCTCCCCTCGTCACCGCCGCACCGCTACCGCGTGTGCTTGAGCTCCCTCTCCTCGCCTGTGCTTGAGCTCCCTCTTCGGTTTTGCTTCGGTATAGGCGGAGACGAGGGGAGCAGCGGATGTTTTGTGCTCGAGCTCCCTCTCCTCGTCTGTGCTCGAGCACAAAACATTAGGGTTTGGTTTGGTTGGAATGGCGGTGGACATTAGGGTTTAAAAAAAAATGAACTCTGAGTCTCTCACCAACGCGTGGGATGATGGCACTCTCTCTAACGTGAAAGAGAATTTTTTTTAATACTGCACTCTGCCCAAGACTCGAAACCATGACCAACGGAACACAGTTTCATCCACCTAGCCATGGATGCATTTTAAATCCAACGTTTATATTTGGCAAGTTTATTTATTTATACACTAACTATATAGTATATATATATATATAGCAAAAAAGTTTTTCCACTGAGATTCGAATCCGTGACCCTTTGAAAGAGAAAATACAACAACTATCCCGCTAACCAGAAAGCCACTGAAGCTTGGGTGACTAAGTTGGTATGTATATAATATTTATGGAGCTAACTTATATATATATTCTGACTTTTATTTATATATATATATATATATATATATATATATATATATATATATATAGTATATTATATTATATTGTACATATACACTACTATAGTATATATATATATATGTATATATTATTGTATGTACATAACTACATATATGCATATATACATATACTATATCTAACTATTAATTATTCTATATATACTATATATTATTGTTATCTATTTAACTTTTTATTATTGCAATAATTTTTGTTGTATATATATACTATCTATCAATATTTATTATTGTGCAATATGTAACAATTTTTTATTATTGCATCTAACAATTTTTTATACGTTTTTATTACTGCATGTAACATTTTTTATTATTGTATGTAACATTATATCATTTTCAGGATTATTTAATGGTACCGAAAAGTCGTACACCGGAGGAAATGGATGCTGGTTGGAAACATGACAAATGTGTCAATCCTAATAATAAGAGGGTGGAATGCAATTATTGCAGCAAAATAATGGACGGAGGGTTTACTCGGCTGAAACAACACTTAGCGGGTATTACAGGAAATGTTGCATCGTGTCCTGATGTACCATTTGCTATAAAAAAGAAATGTTGTTGCTTGTTGAGGGTAAAAAAAATGATAAAATAATAGCGAATCAAAGAAAACAACGAGTAGAGGAGGAGTTGACAAGGATGTCTCGAGTAGATTCCTCCTCAGAAGAAGATATTGAAGATTTCACGGAACTTAGAAGAGACATGAGAGAAAGTAGGAGAGAACATGCAGCTGAGGAATGGGGTAGACGTTGGAGTGTCGGGGACAGAGAAACAGGGTCAAGCATGGGTCCGACGTTAGGTGGCCGATCAAAGTCGGTCGCATATCGTGGGGAGGAGGTGAAAAATATTCCAGAGGTAGGAGTAAGGGGTATGAACCCTTATGTCCTAAGAAAACAAGGGGCAATGCAACCCAAAATAAAAGGTACAATTAAGGGGATAAAGAATGTGAAAAATTATATAGAAAGATTTATATCAAAATTCTTTATATACAATAATATATCGTTCAATGCTGTTAAAAGTCCACAATATCAACTAATGATAGATGCAATAGCAGCTTCCGGGAGTGGAGTAAAAGGTCCAACTCCTTATGAGATTTCAAATACTTATTTAGATATAGAAATAAGTGACATGGAGGAGTACCTAAAATCTTATCATAGGTATTGGGATGAGTATGGGTGTACTATTATGTGCGATGGATGGAGTACACAGAACAAAAAATACATCATTAACTTTCTTGTGTATTCTCCACAAGGAACGGTATTCCTTAAATCTGTAGATGCCTCTGACAAATACAAAGATAGTAAATACATATTTGGACTGATGAATGAAGTTGTGGAACAAATTGGAGAAAATAGGGTCGTCCAAATAATTACTGACAATGGCTCCAACTACAAGAAGGCGGGAATGAGGTTAATGGAGGTGAGAATGCACTTATATTGAATTTTTATTATTATAAATATGTTTGTATATATGTTATTTATTGTTGTAAATATAGCTTCATTCTAAATATATATGTATGTTTGTATGCAGGTGAGAAAAAACTTATACCGGACTCCATGTGCAACACATTGCATAGATCTCATGTTGAAGGATATAGCCAATGATCCACATATTAAGCCACTAATACAGAAGTCTCAAGATATGACTTGTTTCATATATAATCATGGTTGGGCTCTTAGCATCATGAGGACTGAGACTCAGAATGGAGAATTGGTTAGACCAGCCATCACTAGGTTTGCTACCAATTTTATTGCTTTTGATTCCATCCTTAAACATCAGGCTGATTTAAAAGGATGATAAATACAAGGGGTTGGACAGATAACTACATGAAACTCAATCATAAAGATAGAGAAAAGGCAGATGTGGTTGTCAGTTTAATCGAGAGTCAAACTTACTGGAGGGATATTGCAGGGGTCACTGCAATATTTCGACCTCTAATAAAAGTTTTAAAAATGGTGGATAGCGATGATAAAGCGGAGATGGGTCATCTTTACGAGGCTATGGACATGGCTAAAGAAATGATAAAAAAGAATGTTGGTCAAGGATATAGGAAGTGGTGGGAAATGATTGATACCAGATGGAATTCTCAACTACATCGAGATATACATGCAGCTGGTAAGTACTCTATAAATTGAATATCCTTCAAATGTTATTTTATAATGTTTGTAGGGATTTTAAAACTAATTATTTATTCAATACTGCAGGTTATTTCTTGAATCCTAAATACCGATATTCTAATGATGTTATAAATGACGACGATGTACTGAATGGTTACCACCGCGTCGTTAATAGAATGGTGAATGACAATACAACACGCCTTAATATAAACAAAGAAGTAATTATTATTTGATATTGGATTTATTCATAACTTTACAATATTTAATTTTAATGTCATAAGACCCATAACTTCTGTAATATCACTTTGTAGTTAGAAAAGTTCAGATTGAGAAATGGTGTATTTAGTTCAGATCAAATCCAAAGTGTTGTAAATAGATGTCTTCCTGGTAGTAATAGTTAATACTTTAAAATATTTATTAATTAAAATTATATAGTTACAAAGCTAATATATTTTATTATTTTGTAGCTGAGTGGTGGTCCATACATGCTAGGGAGGAACCCCAAATTTGACTTGATTAGCTGTGCACATTCTAAGTCAAACAATGTCTTCTTCCAACTATGAAAGGAATTGGACAACATTTTCTCTCATCCATACTCGTCCTCGTAATAGACTTTTAATGACAAGACTAGGAAAATTGGTTTTTGTCCATTATAATATGAGATTGAGGGTTCGAAATATGCAAAGATCACGAGATGAACAAAATATTATAGATTTGGATGAGATTTCATGAAGAAGATCCACTCATAGCTTGGACTAGAGAAAGGGAAACACCACTTAGATTGTAGAGAAAATGAGTGGTTAGATGATAACTTGGATGTCGATCCACAAGATATTGCCGAAAATGCTCAAAGGCCTGAAAAAAGAAAGAAAACAACAGATGTACAATCTCGACAGGTCGACAGCGATAAAGACGACACCACTGATAGTGGAGGCAATGGAGCTACACTCGCTGCGGGTGCTGACAATACTAATGAATATGAAAGTCCTGGAGATCAGTCTCATGAATACTCTAAAGACTGACCAAGTGATTATCAACGTAGCGAGCACTGCATGGAAGATACATATGCTTGAGGATCTAGCCATCATGATGTACCTACTCCTTCAGACAATTACAACAATACATATGATAGTTTATGCACAAGTTATTATCCATACAACACTCCAGAGGTAGAACAACATTCAACATTTGATGACCTCATGACAAGTTTTTTTCATAATACAGATATCAGTCGCTATTACCCTCATAACCAAGAACCATATCGGGACGATTATGATAATTATGAACCATTTTAGTGATATATTTGTAATTTTTTTTGTATTTATATTCATTTTCGTATTTGTACGCTTTATGTAGTTCGTACCTATTGTAAAAAGATTATTATTCATGAAATTTAGATGAAGGGATAGGCCAGAGTCCCAATGAATTTTTTTGGCCAAGTGATTTTTTGTCGTACTTTTAAATTTAAAGTTTAAACATGTAAATCTTGTAGCTAATTTTATTTCGGTATATTATGAAACAAAATAATTGGTGTCATGGATCACATTGTAATAATTTATAACTATGCATCAAACTAAATTTCTGAATACAATTAAATCTTTATTTTTTTACAAAAATTAAAAAAAATATCTCGAGTCCTCGACAAATATAATTATGGGTCTTGTAACTTGTCTCATGATCTCATCCTGCCATTTGCATTGCTTCTAATCTCTTGTGCCTCCCTCTATGCGCCTTAATTCGTCAAAATTGAAACCTATAGAACAATACAAGATTCAATTAGCACGAATATAATGACATAGTAAGATTGTAACTAAAAACATGTAAAGGAAGAAAACTTATATATCGCAGGTAAACCATTCAGCAAGGATGACTATTGTTTTATTCAATTATAATTAAAAAAAACATAAAAAACACTTAAATAATGCATAAATATGTAAATTATTTTTTCAATTTTACTAATTTATTAATAATTATTTAAATTGTCGATACAGCCGATACCAAAAAATCCGCTACTCCGATCTGATACCGCCGATATTGCAGATACTGCCGATACGGGTACTTATACAAATGTCCGATACCAAGTTTTTGAACCTTGATTTTAATGTATTGACACTTATCCATCTTACCATTCTTATCAGCTAGGCTAATTTTCTGGTCATCTTGTTCTTTGATTCCCTGGCACTCTGATCCTTTAAGCATGCTTGTACTTATAGCAGTCTTATAAAGTTTCCTTTCAACTTCAAAGGTATCCTTTGATCACGAAGTACTCCAAAAGCACTCCATTTCAACCATCCCGTTTTAATTTTCTCAAACATATGATCTTGAGGATCAATTGATTCCATATTGATCTGTACTGGTTACTTTAGGTTTTTGGGTTTAACTTGTACCTTTTGGTGACCTCAGTACGAGAGCAATGATATTTTAATTAATCATCGAACCAACTGCCAATTCCAAACAATGTGGTAATCTTATTGAGAATTATACTCGCCAAATTTGTTTTCTGTGAACATACAACTAAACAATGAAATATCTTAACTGGTTTTACAACAGTGACAAACAAATTTTGTGTAGGAAACTACGTATAAATTGGTAAAGCTTCCAGAACTGGACAATAACATGGTTACATTGAGTGATTCAGTTTTAGGATGATAAATTCTACGTGACATCAGGTAGCAAAATGACAGGAGGGTTAAGTTGTTGACATGGTCCAAGATTCGAAGTATCAGACGAAACTGATAAGTTCCTGCAGTTTTGGGTTATAACTGGAGGATCTGAAACTGCCGAAACTACTGAAACCGACTGATGCATACCCACCAAAACACCTTGGAACTACCAAAATCAATATTCATAGGAAGGTTGGTGAAGTGAACGAAACCGAGTTTTTGAACCTTGCTATGTCTGATGGTTTTGGAATGTGGATTCCAGTGGTTGTCACAAGTTCTTGGTAATTTGCATCCAGCCCATTCTTGGAAGAATCATGATTTCACTCGGTCTTTAAGAAACAAAACCAAGGGTACTTCTTATATAAGAAAGGATTTAGTTGTAATTTCAATTATGTTTTTGTTTTCATGTTACCAGAACCTTCTCTTAGGGTTTGCTCAAACTTCTGTTGGGTCCATCCATAGTAAGATAACAAAGACGTGGCATTTTGGAATAACCTAGTCCTCTGGAAGTGAAACAGGTTTCCAGCCAATCTGTATGTTTCTAACGTTTCTCAGACAAGTAGAATTTTACGATTCGGCAGATATGAAGGCTATAAGATAATTTGTTCACAGCCTGCCTTTAAATTCAATTGCCCAACTTTTCATTTTACTTTTCTTAAATTTATTGAATTCCTGGATGTTATCTGTATTGCTTTTGCAGGTAAATCGTAAATATAGGATAGCACCAAGTTCTCCTTTCTCAGAAGGTAGAAGCTCCAAGGTTTCGTTCCCTGAGGGGAAGCATAGGGAACTTTCTAGAGTGGATAGGAGTGATTTCAAACCTCTTACAAAATCTCAAATTGATTCTGAATTAGCACGTATGAGAAATATGACTGCACAAGAGGCTGCAGAAGCTGTGGCTCAAGCTGTTGCAGAAGCAGAAATAGCCATGACTGAAGCGGAAGCAGCAGCAGAGGAGGCAGAAGCTGCAGAAGCTGAGTTTGAAGAAGCACAGGCTTTCGCTGAGGCAGCAAAGCTGACATTGGAAAACAGAAATGCAGCTAAGAAAGTAATTCTCTCACATAATATTCTTCCGTTTCTTCATGATTATAGTTATATAGGACCTTATGCTGGTGACTTTCCAGTATTTGTCATCTACCTCAACTATCCATTTAAACTTGGGGACACAGTTCCCCTTACATCAGTTACCAAATTCTCTCATCTTCGACTAATCTGTTTAAGTTTTGGGAAGAATTCTGTTTTGTTTGTTTTTGAGTCCCTCATAGCACAATCCTCCCCCCCATACTTCTTGCAGAAAAGTAACTATTAGAAAAATACAAATACAAACTTTTTGGCTTGCCATCCAAGCTGAAATCCAATATAATAGTTCGTGTGGAGGTTTCTCACCTATAACTCTAGAACATTCAAATAAACTGGTCATAAATATAAAGGTTGCATTGTATATGTCAATTTCATAAGTTATTGGTTTTCTTTGATTATGTTAGTCTGGGATTTCTAGTCATGAATTCTTGTAGCTATTTTGTTGCAATAGAAGGATCAAACTGAAGAAACTGTACCCACCGAAATTTTACTGGTTTGAATGCTTCCTGATCTTAATTAAGTCTTCAAAATATTCTAGTAGCTATTTAGTTTCAGTAAAAGGATCATATTAGAGTGACTTATGCACTAACTTTACTTGGATGTATGCTTCCTGATCTCAATTATGTCTTCAAAATATTCATATTCATAAGTTCATGCACAGGCAAGAATCTTGCAAAAAGAGTTTTAAGTTTGTACTTCATATAGACTAAAAGACGAGAGAAGTGGGGTTTGTTTATAGATTGTCCATCATGCATTTTCCAGCAGTAATACTCCCTCTGCATGTGCCGGTGCACATGTGTAACATTTAATGAAAAGAACGTGTCGTCGATGAATTATCTGATATTATTGTATTTTCTGGTCTTATGCAGTGGGCACTACAGCCGTATTCCTAGAGTGTTCTGATTGAGTTCAGTTGTGAGCAAGCTGATAGAACACTAAACAGGTATATACATATTAAAAGTTTGAAATGAAACCTGCACTCAGAAAAAGTTAAAAGTTTGAACTGGACCCTTCTTCACTAGAAGTTATCCCACCCACTAAAGTGTGACACGTTTGTACACACATTGACCACTTTATCCTCGAAAGGCTATATAATTTTATTTTGTGTACATTTTTAACATATTATTTGTATTAATTGCTTATATAAGATTGTATTTATCTTCACGCAATGTAGAACATCACCTGTTGAAATGTTAATCATGGTATTGTGACGTCTCAATTAAAGAATTTAAGAATCAGCCAGGCACACATCCCGTTATAACTCATATGTTCCTGTTGACCCATCTTATTTGTGGTGATAGATTTCAAACCTAACTAGCTAGTACCATTTCATCCTGGATAGGGCATGCTTTGGCTACAGAACTTCCTATGTGGTTTCAACACATTGTAGCTAGATTTGCTAGAGTGAAGTTTGGAGATGGAGAGGAGAGAAGGAGAAAAGTAGGAGAAGAGAGAATATGAAAAAGGAGATTGCAAGGAAATACAATCCTAGGTTGCATCTTATGTCTATTTATATTGATATGCAATACACCTACAATTATTATTATACCCTCATAAGATAAATAACAAAATAACTAACACCCTCCCTCAAGCTGGAGCATATAGATCAGATATGCCCAACTTGCTACATAAATCAGAAAATTGATCACGAGCAAGTGGTTTGGTGAGGATATCACCTAATTGATCCTCTGACCGAACATAAGGAGTGACAATCTGTTTCTTCAGCAACAAATCACGAACAAAATGACAAGCCACCTTTATATGCTTTAGTGCGTTCATAAAACACTGTATTACTTGTGATAAACATTGTCGACTGATTGTCACAATACATCTCCATCGGAAATCATAATTCCCATTTCTTGAAGAAGAGACTGCACCCATATCATCTCAGAAGTTGTATGATCCATCTCATGGTACTCGGCCTCTGCACTAGAACGAGCCACAACAAATAACTTCTTACTACACCACGTGACTAGATTGTCACCCATAAACGTACAATAGCCAGAAGTAGACCTCCTATCACTGCGACTGCCTGCCAATCAATATCACTGAACCCTGTCACCGTAAGCAACTAGGAATGTTTGTACAATAAACCCTTTCCAGGTGCACGCTTCAAGTGTCGAAGAATGCGAGAGAGCCCCCCAATGTAGTTGACGAGGGGCATGCATAAACTGATTAACTACTCTAACTGCATAAGTGATGTCTGGTCGTGTAACAGTAAGGTATATAAGTTTGCCAATCAAACGTCTATTATATTCAATATCCTCAAATAACTCTCTCCTGTCAGCATCAAGCTTGTCATGATAATCCATAGGAGTCTCAACTAGTCGACACTCCAAAATTCTAGTCTCAGAGAGCAAGCCTAGAACATACTTGTGCTGTGACAGATACACACCCTTAGATCGAGCAACATCGATTCTTAAAAAATATCGAAGAAGGCCCAAATTCTTAGTATGAAACTGATCGACTAAGGTAGGCCTTCAAGTCCACAATCCCAGCATGATCACTCTCAGATATAATGATATCATCAACATAAAAAATCAACACGATAATACCTATTGAGGAAGAATGTCAAAATACTAAATGATCTGATATGGTGCACCGAAACCCATACTGAATGAGAACTGAACTGAACTTGTCAAACCATGCTTGAGGTGACTGTTTCAGTCCATATAATGCTTTTTTCAATCGACATACGGATTTTCCATTTCCTGCCACAACATATCCCGGTGGTTGAGCCATATAAACCTCCTCCTGTAAGTCACCATGCAAGAAAGCATTATTTATGTCCAGCTGATATATAGGCCATTAGCGATTAACCGTCACAGAAATACGAATCCGAACTGAATTCAGCTGAGCCACTGGAGAGAAAGTTTTCATATAATCCATACCATATTTGAGTATATCCTTTTGCAACAAACCGTGCCTTGAGGCGCTCAACTGAACTTTGGGGATGATACTTAACAGTGTACACCCATCCAATGTAGTCAAAGGCGTGTCCCAGGTGCGCCTTGCTTCTAGGCGCATGGACAGTGCCTCATTGTGGTCAAGACGATGCGCGTTTCGTAATGTGCGTCTTTTTCTGAGGCGCGGGATGGTTAAGGCGCACCTGGGGATTATTCAGGAAAAAAGCTTATATATACTCTTTTTTTACTTTTTTTTAATACTTTATTTTGTATACTGTTTTTCTTTTTCTTTTCTAATTTCTTATACTGTTTTATATAATGTTATTTTTATACTTTTTTTCTTTCTTCTCTATTTTTTATACTGTTTTGTTTAATGTTATTTTTATACTATTTTATTCTTTTTTTTTCTGTTTTGTATAATGTTATTTTATACTAATTTTTATTTACTTTTTTACTGTTTTGTATAATATTTATTTTGTATATTGTTTTTTTACTGTTTTTAATATTATTTCTGTCTTTTGATGAAATCAAAGTCCTATTAATTTGAATTATCCTTACAAAGCACTTGAAGAATATCTTAAAACTTTATATATATATATATATATATATATATATATATTTGTGTTCGTATTGCTCGGGCGTGCGCCTTGGGCGATATGGACACTTTGCGTCTCGAGTGCGTCTTGCGCCTTTGACTACCTTGCACCTATTTACAATCCAGTGTCTGCTTTCCAACAGGAAGTGATGTAAGTTTCCAAGTCTGATTTTGATATAAAGCATATAACTCCTCATCTATTGTACTTTTTCAACCAGAAGATGACATAACATGCTTGTAAATTTTGGGAATGCAAACAGAAGATAATGAAACAACAAATGCATGAAAAGATGAAGAAGCACAATATAATGAAACATAATTAGAAATGGGGTGCTTATTCTTTGTGGTACAAAAGCGTTTTTTTTTCCGAGAGCAATGTGAATATTATCTAGATATGTGGTGATGGGAGCAAAAATCTCAGGCATGTAAGCTGATTGGTTGAGAGCTGAATTCTGCAGAACCACTGGCCTGTCCTTGGATCTCTGATAAACCTGTAAAGAGAAATGGAGACAGAAACTGATTCAGAAATGACCGAAAGTAGTATGGAAGATATCAGATTTGAACCTGTAAAGAGAAATGGAGACAGAAACTGATTCAGAAATGACCGAAAGTAGTATGGAAGATATCAGATTTGGTGTAAAATTGAATACAACGATATCTTGAAGGAAAGAAAGGGGTAGACTCAAAGAAGGTAACATCTGCACTGACATAATATTTGCATGATTGTGGAATGTAACAACGATAACATTTTTGAGTACGAGGATAATCAAGAAAGACACCCTTCAGTGATCTATGAGCCAACTTATCTCGAATAGGTTCCAAGTTATGAACAAAAACGACACACCCAAACACTCGAGTGTCGAAATCGCAAAGAACACGAGAAAAGTTGAATGAACTTTTTGTATTGATTGGAGTAGAACACAACACGGTAGAAAATAAACTCTAATGCGTAGAGTTCTGAGTACACAAAAGAAAGACCTGGACAAGTGTGACGGTGGAGTCTGATCTGCGGTCGATCACTTTACTTCGTTGACGGTCCAACGTCGAAGAGAACGGCAAGGCCTCCGGGAATGTGAGTATGCGACTCAGTTGATGTCCCTTCTTCCTTCTGTCTTTTTCTTTTTTTCTTTTCGCGGCGGTGGTCCTCATTTATGTGTGGGAGACGTCCACTATTTATAGCCTTCAGAGGACCATATATGCGCATACGTGCGCGGCTCTCATAGCCACATGTCGTGATGTGGCTGCCACAAGTCGAGATCTGAGGTTGTTAATGCCCATAATCTGCGACATGTGTCATGTCCTGGTTAATTGAAGATCTTAGATAGTAATCACAAGATTTGATTGTGTAAGACCTTTAAGAGAACACTGCCGCATAATAGCTTCAGCACATAGATGTGATGCCGCATGGGAACACTGCCACATGGGAGCTCTAGCACATGAAAGACTGGCGCATGAGAGTGTTGCCACATGGGACCTTCATTTTGATGCCATAGACGCTGCATGTTTCTTGATATAGTTTGCCCGTGATGGCGCATGATTATATTTTGTCGCAGGTCTGTGCATGGCGCATGGCTGTCTGGCTACACATGACTTTGACTGCATATGATGCATGGTTGCGTATGCCTTGTGGTCGTATTTGGCGCATGGTATAGATTTTTTCATGCTTCTACAAGACCCCCATCAAAGATTTCGAACTTAATTAAGTTTGGAATACTTTGAACATAAGCATGGATGGTGAAGGCGCATGGATCGCTTCGGCACATCAGTTTATTATCGCATCAACGTTTCTGGCGCATCAGATATTTGGCGCATTGGTGAGGGCGCTGAGTTGTTTCCCCTCCATCCTTGAGCTGTTAGAATCACAGCGCGTGCCATGGGTTGACCCGCTCCCATTTTTTAGAGGTGTGGGTTCATTCATTAAATGCGAGATTCATCCTGCGGTCTTGGTGCCTAATTACTCGGGTGCTTTAATGACCATCTTCGCCTTTAAATATGAGTCGTTGGAGAGAGAGAGACTCATTTCTCCTTCTCAAGATGCCGCTGCAAAAGTCAAACTCAGGGAGTCCGGTTGAACGCTTCGTCGATTCTCTGCCTCTGATGGTCGACTATTCTGTCGCAGCTACCGTTTTGGAAGGTAAAGAGAAACTCTTCTCTCCTCTTTCTTTGAACTCACTGACACTAACACAGTCTGTTTCGCATGGTCGAAGGAGAAATCGCCAAGAACATGCGCAGACAATGACGCGCATTGTCGTCGCCGAAAGGCTTCGACATGAAGATGTGCGGATGGCTAGAACCCTTCCTTAGGCGTGTGGATGACGCTGTCTCAAGACGTTCATCGGTAGCAGGCGCTGGAAGACTATGCGCGGCAACCCTCAGCATGGATGCGACTCTCTCTTATTGGTGGGGGGTCGTGTCTGTAACATGCGCTGTGGCCGATATGTTCATATATATCAGACATTTAATCCATGCGCATGATATCCGTGCGCCTGGATCACTTGCTTCTCATCTGCCAGTATTTTCTATTTTACTGTCTTCATTGCAAGTGTTCTGACTAGTGTGTGTACTTGTCATGCAGGAGTTGCCTTGGGTCGCCCTGGTCTTGATGGAACATGGAAGGATATCATAAGTTACGTTGTTCGTGATGAACAAACGTACTACCCGGAAGATTGTTCGCGGTCTTCCAACCTAGCTCACTATAGCTATTTTCCGTATATGGCCGCCATGGTTACAGGGTTGGGATTAACATTCCAACCGGAATTTCTATGCGCGTCCTTTCACACGACATAGTTGGGTGCATAGGCTTAGCTTTGTGTTGCAAGCTCCCTTGCTATCCATCTGTATGGATTCTTTTCCATGTATTGTGGCTTGCACTGAGGATCATAACCATAGTTTAGAGGTGATATGGACATGAACTACTTGCCTGGGAGAATTTTTGAAGACTCATTATCTATTGCGTACTCGAGACTCCCGAGTACGGATAACGGGTGTTTACCACGTATGGCGGAGGCAGACTGGACTACATGTCGGGGAAGAGATGTAATACATACATTTTTTTGAATGCATGTATGCCTAACTTAGTCATAGTATTTTTTAGGAACTTGCCGTTGATTGACATAATTAGCAAGTCACCTTTAGGCTTAGCGAGCCTGTATGCGCTATTGGAGTAAACGGTCTCCACTACGAAGGGCCCCTCCCATTTGGCTTGGAACTTTCTTGCTGACATGTGGATCATATCCATCGGTCTTCTCACTGTTAAGACGAGGTCGTCGATCTGGAATGTCCTTTCCTTCACTCTTTTGTTGAAGGCTTCAGAAAGTCGTGCTTGATTACAGCTCGATGTGCTGCTGAGCCAAGAGGCGTCTTTCGTCAAGTGCCTCCAACTTTTGTATATGCCGACGATGGTTGTCTTCGGCGGTTAACTGGTTGGAGAGAGCTACCCGGAAAGAAGGAATTTGGGTTTCTAGAGGAAGCACGACTTCTCTTCCGTAGACCAAAGAAAATGGCGTGCTGTCTGTCGGAGTTCGGACCGTCGTTCGGTAAGCCCATAGACATTCTCCGAGCTTCTCATTCCAATCGCGCTTGTTGGACGAAACAAACTTTTTAAGTAGCTTGATTATCGTCTTGTTGAACGCTTCTGCCAATCCATTTGCTGCTGGGTTATAGGCAGTCGAAGCCACATTTTGGATTCGGTTTTTATCGCAAAACCGGAAGTGTGACTCACGAATTGAGGACCATTGTCATGAATGATCCTGCGAGGCAAGCCGGAGCGGTAGATGACGTGATGTTTTATGAAACTAATCACATTAGATGTTTTCACTTCTGCGAGCGGAACGACTTACGCCTATTTGGAGAAGTAATCCGTGATGGCCAGGATGAACCGGTGCCCCTTAGATGAAGGTAGACTGATTGGTCCGATGATGTTCATACCCCATGCTTCGAACGGCCAGGATGCAACGATCGGATATAGAAAGTCCGAGGGTTGGTGGATGAAGTCGGCATGGATTTGACACATTCTGCACTTCTTTGCATAGTCAACGACATCTACTATCATTGTTGGCCAATAGTAGTCCATACGTCGGAGGCGGTCCTGTTGCTTAGGACCGGATTGGTGTGCGCCGCAAACACCGTCGTGAGCCTCACGGAGTGCTTGCTTTGCTTCTATGTCCGATAGACATCGTAGCAGGAGTCCGTCGTATGAACGACGGTATAACATTTTAGTGGTTGTGTTATAGTAGAACCGGAGAGAGTGTCTTTTAACAGAAGTGGCCTCCTTCGGGTCATCTGGAAGGATTTCGTAGACGGCATAATCTATAAACGGGAGCCTCCAATCTTTGATGTTGACTTATGTTTCGATAGAGTGGCTTAGATACAAGCATAAGTTGTTCTTAGGGTAGACCATGTCACGCCCCGATCCTGTAAGGACCGATCGTCCTTTCTTGGTCCTTACGGAATCGATCGTTCTCGCTTGGACGTGATGTCGTGCAAGCCTAAGTTGCGCTTGCACAAGACATAGTACCTGCACAAAACACAAGTTCGACAAAAATATACATATATAGAAGCACCGAACGTAAAATACAGAGAACCAAAGTTAACACATTTGATAGGAACACAAAATACTTTCTTTATTGAATACTTGAAGGTTGGATTACAAAGTACTTGCTTGGCTGATTACAAAATATGCCATAGATGGCTACAACACTTGAAAACCCAAAACTAGCCACAACGCCATACATCATATCCTTTTAGTAGGACCAAAATCAAAACACACAGCAGAAGAAGAGCTTGCACACTGGAGAGGAAAGCTTTGGGAAGCAGCACGGGCACGGTTCCGCTTGAAGGGATGCGCTCCTAAAGCTTCAAAATGCTTGTCAAACTCTTGCTACCAGAACCTGGAGATTTTTTCACAAACGTGGGTCAGTACTACAACATGTACTGGTGAGCGACCGTGGCCAAACTCATCTAGAAATTCACACTAAGTAAACATGTGAAGCTAGCATTACTATTATGTGATCTTTCTAGTTGTCTAGTTTCTTTTTAACAATTCATGCAAAGAAAACATAAACAATAGATAGACTACACATATGGTAAATCTTACCCACGACCGAGCGGTTATCCATGCAGCAGACATACAAGTTAGCAACAATTTGCATATATGTATGGTATTTATGACTCTTTGGCATCAAGAAATTAGGTGTGCAAGAAGGTAGACCTAGCATGCGACCTAACTACATGATGGTCCATGGAAATTCATGATTAGCAGTTGGGACGTTCAAGCCCATCTCACTAATAGACTGACACCCTTCCTTAATCACGAGGTCTTCTAGCCTCAGGGTGTCCTGTCGTCTCCTAGGCCGAACGATTTCCAGTAACCCAGGAACTGAACGAGAGGGTATGTCCTTGTGCACAAGTTTGTCCAGACCGATGCATGAATGCACTTCTATCAAATCAATAATACTATTATGCCAACAGTAGAACAACGAGCATACAATACATCCTTTCTTCTTATTAGATGTACGGGACACGTAATTATCTATCATTCTTTTATTGGTACAACATGTGATCAAGGGACATGTTATTCATTTGATCGAGCAATGCAACAGTTCTATGTATCAAGCATACTGTAACCTCCTTTTTAACTTATCTTGTTTATGAATACATTAAGCATAGAGTATGCATCATAAGTGAACTGGAGATTCTTTTTATTAAGGCGTGCAGACTAAATGATTCATCGAAGGGTTAAAGCCACTCCGATTGAATCAACGAGAGGATGGGGAAGCCTTACGCAATGATCACTCCTTGGTTATGCGTCCTGAAATTGCAACAACATTTGGTTAGCATCCTTTGATCTCTCTTACGATTCGAAATGAATGCGCAAGCGAGAAAAACGAATCATGAAAGCCAATCATCGAAAGCAAGACAAAACATAGAGCAATACAAAACAAAGCAGCAAAACAGTCAACAAAAATTCTTGGACTCATTTCAATAGGAGCCGTTCCATCAGTTGGAAGGGTTCATTGCATTTCGTCTGTGATTGATTCGGCGGTAAGGTTTTTTCGAGACTCGATTCTCAACCGAGCCAAAGTTACAAGTGTTCCGTTAGTGAACCGCTGGAGGCAGGACATTACAGACCAGTTCTTGTTCGACCACTGTGACCAATTGATGGATTTTAATTAGGACAGGCAAGGAAGCTGCGAGACCGACAAGAGCGCCAGCCTCGATGTTTTTTAGTCGCGACACGTGTTCTATAAAGAACCCTGTGAAAGTGGAACGCTGTGCCAATTTCAACAGAAGTGCGCCACTGTGCCAATTTTATCAAAAGTGCGCAATCACGACCAACTTTATCAAAAGTGCGCCATCACGGCCAATTTTTTCAAAAGTGCGCCATCATGGTTACTTCTTCAAAAATGCGCCAAAACGGCCAACTTTATCAAAAGTGTGCCATCACGACTACTTCTTCAAAAGTGCGCCATCATGGCTACTTCTTAAAAAATGCGCCATCACGGCCAATTTCTTCAAAAGTGCGCCAATCTCCAGACCACTTCTAAATTGTGCCTACGATCCTAACTGACAGTGAACAGTTATGATTACGTGTCTTTCATGCCAAGATTCTCGTAAAATATGTACAAATAACTGTCCATGACCTACGCTTTCCTCGTATAGGAAGCCACGTGTCAAGCAGACAACAAGTTGTGCACCCACTCACTAGATCGTGGGATGTCATCCCATCAAAAGTGCGCACACAGTGTGGATTGTCCAAAGTGCGCGCACACTGTCATAACTGCTCTAAAATTCTATAAATATAGGATCATGGTGTACGTTACGAAGGTTGAAAATTTTCAAGTCTGAGAAATTTTTAAGTCTTTGGGGGGATTTTCAAGTCTTTAAAATTCAAGAATAGAAGGAGAGGAATAGAAGCTTGCCCTGCCGTTGTTGCCAAATCTTTCTTATTATCCAACTCTTCAAGATGTTCACAGCATCCCTGCATTTCTTCGTCGTCGTATAGTCCAAGGAGTAAAGTGACCGCCCGCAGATCAGATCTCTACAGCTATACTTTTCCAGAATCAATTGTACTTAGATTCATGTTGAGGATCACTTGTACTCTTCTTCCTTTTTTTAATAGTTTGTAAAACAGTTTCGTACAAATCTTGTTCATCGCAAACAAGATGGCGATTCTGCTGGGGACGACTTTCTCCTCTGACGAGAAGGTGATAGCTCAACTCGACGTTGCGTCGGTCGGTTCGATTCAGAAGACTTGGTCGTGAAGTTCGACCAACAAGCATACGAAGAAATGCTCCATTCTCGGGGCAGTGCTAACCCCTCATCCGCACCCAAGTCGAGGAAAACCCGCAACGTGTGGGTGCCCAAGCCTCGTCATATATATCCCGAAGCTGCTGCCAACAAGGGAAAAAGTATTATGATTGACGGGAACTACTTGGTAAGTTCTATCAACCAAACTCAGGTCGATGACTTGGTGGACAACTCCCTTGCGTTAAACAAGGGTTACAAATCGCGCAACTTGCGCAATATCAAGCAAATGGTGACCCACATCCAAGCTTCTGAGTCCCTTGAGTTAAACAAGGGATACAAATCGCGCAACCCACGTCATATCAAACAAAGGGTGGTCGACACCCAAGCTTCTGAGCCTGCGCACATTCGTTGTAATATGTGGGACAAATAAGTCATGGATGCCGCTGTCCAGACCAATCTTTCTACAGGCGCAAATGAAGTATTAGTCAAGAAGAATCATTCTCCTAACATCATGATTACGCGTACAGTAGAGGGAAAGTCATGCGCCACTCGTCAGAAGCCTATTATTAGTGCACCACACCAAGACCTTCGTGCAAAATCAAAGGCACGTAGGCAAACTGTGCTAACTCTGCCTATATCACCGAAAATGCGCCAAATAGGGTCAACCTCTTCACAATATGCTGATTATGCGCGTGCACATAAGAGGACTGCTAGGAGCAACTTCCTCTCATCCCTGAAAGACAAGCTCGAGAGATGACGAATCATTCGCTAATCAAGCCAGCACCTCACTCTTCACACAGGGGACCAAAAAGGTGTATAGAAGATTCAATGTATATAGAGTTTGTCCTCTTCCTCCTCTTCTCTTCCCTCTTTCGATTTACGTGAGCTTATTGTACAAAAGTGTAAAGAGAGACCCTTCTGACTTTACAACGGTGTTTCCTAATGAACATCGTTGCAATTGTCATAGAGTTGTAATCAAATGTTGTGCATCAGCAAAACGATCTGTGTTTGACCGATTGACCTATGTTATCTCTCCTAAATCTCGACATGCAGGGCAAGTTGACAACTAGGAGTATGATGATGACGAACCACTCCTTGCTCCAGCATACATGGCTTCGCATCTTCCCCGTGGCGGGAGACAATTAAGATGAAGTTCTTCAAGAACACCCAGCCAGAAGAGGTTTGACCAACTTATCGACTCCTTTGAAGGAGTATACCAAAATATCCGTTCTCGGAGACGGGAGCTCGTTCTTTACAGGAATCCCCATTCCTCAGAATCCGAGGCTGGGGGTAGCAATCTTTCCGATTCTGAGACTGACAATGTAGACTCTAACTACACGGTTCTTTCTACCAATCCCTCTGTCATACACAGAGATGCTAGCGTCTATGCCATCTGCGACGAACAAGACGCTCCTCCATCAGAAGCCACCAAACAACGCCTCAACTCATTATTAGAGGCCGCTCTCAGGGACATGTACACTATGATGCAAAATATGTATCAAATAATGACAGCCCAACATTCTGCTACACCAATACCTATCCAAGTGGCTCCATTCATACCTGCACAACCAACTCCTGGAACAACACCTCTGCAGGATAACACAAATCCAGAAGCAGTCATAAACCAAGAGTTAGCAGCACCAACTCTTAATCCTCTCAATATTGGGAGTAGATCTCCGCCAGTGATAATACCTGTTCAACCAGGTTCTTATCAGTCGGCTGCACCACTCCGACCAGAAGATCCTCTCGAAGCTATCTTGGAGTTGCTTGCACGGGTCCATGTTTTAAAGAACAAAGACCAACTCCGCAAGCTAGGGGTAAAACATCCTTATCCTCCTCATTGGGATAATGTTCCATTCCCCCCTAAATACAAACCCCAATCAATAGTCTTGTTTGAAGGCAGGACATCGCCTAGCCAATAATATTAATTACTTCAATATGATGACGGCTCATCTGCAGAAGGATGATGCTCTCCTCACCAGATTGTTCGTGGGATGTTTGGCCGGCATAGCCTAAGATTGGTATCGTAGTTTACCTGATAACTGCATATTCTCGTTTGATGATATGAAGTGTCTTTTCCTCTCACGATACTACGAAGGAGGCATGGATATGACGATGTTTTCGCTCATCGATATTAAACAGAAGAAGGAATCCGCTCGTGAATTCATAGAGCATTTCAGGCAAGCAACTCTAAAGTTGGCCCTCGGTATTCTAGATTCCACATTTATCGCTACTTGCCAAAAGAATCTACTGCCTATAGTAGGGCTCTGGACTGGTCCAACTAAATTTCAAGACTGGACGTTCATCATCGGGGCTGAATTTGCTGAAGGTAACGCAAATGTGACACGTAATTTGGGGTTACAAATGACCAATGCGGAAGGCAAGCGCCCCTCCAAAAACAACAACAGTGCGAATAATCGCAACAACAAAGAAAATGAGGCCTTAGCAATAAACCTGTCAAAGCGACCCACCTCTTCTCCAGCACAAAAGCCTCCAGTCTTCCAAACCTAAGAAAGAATATTCCTTTGACGAGAGCGATATCCACAACATTTTTGAATGCTTGGTAAAAAGTAACAAGTTGCAGTTACCTGACATCAAGCGATCGAATGAGGCTGGTAAAACAGACGACCCCAAGTATTGCATGTCTTGAAAAGAAGATACAACAGTTGACAGATGCTAAAGCTATCACCCTTCACAGCGAAGAGAAGACAGTCGTCGCCAATATGGTGTCTTTTAAATTCGGCGACTTTCCAGCACAAGAAGTTCCAAATTGCGTCATCCTAATACCTCGAGCTACGATGGAAATCTTCCGCTTCCTCGAAGTCAAACAGAAGGGTTGGTACTTCTTACCACAGATTATGGCGAGATTATGTGGATTCATACCGACCTGCTGCCAGATTGGGACCAGGGAGCAGCATCTTCCAATTCAAAATCCAAGAATCACAAGCAGTATAAACTATGCAATATGATTTTTTTGGATCATCACTCAGACAGAGATCAAGATCATCATCAAGACATCTTTTGAGATCAGATTTCAAAATCTGAACATTGCCTTACCAAGCTCTACTCGCAAGCTTCGCTTGACACACCGACAATGGTCCATGATTGGCAGTGTTCTGCTGTATAGGGCACAACAAATCTTTATTTTGCTTACGAAGGTGTTTCTACACAAATCTCCTCCTTTTACAACAATTATAGCATCGACCTCAATTCAGGTGGTTGAGGAGGATCGTCCCCAATTTCATCAATACAGCCAGCAATCTGTACGCTTGATGCAAAACATGGGGTATGATTTCCAAAAAGCTGAAGGTTTGAACTTTGGCAAGGGACAACGTATTACTCTACAACTCCGAGGACAGTCCAACAAATCCCGTCGTGGATTGGGTTACGATAAGACTAGACCACAAACTCACTCCAAGATGAAGCATGATAAAAAGAAACTCAAGTCTTGTATCATGGTGCTTCTTTCTCCGATGCCCGAAGAAGTCATGACTGGTACCAGATCTGATAAAGATTATCATAAAACTTACGAGTTTGTCCCTGAAGATGTTCCTGACACTCTTTCTACTTCACCGACTCCTGTTGCTCCGGTCACAACGAACCTGGTCCTTCGAAGCCTACTACAGCAGAGAAAGGTAAGCAAAATAAAGTACGCTTCGACAAATCCCTGAAGAAGAATGTACACCAAGGACTTGAAAAATTCTACAATTTCGACATATTAGCACAACTGGCCAATACCCTAGCCCGACTTTCCATATTCGAGTTATTTCGTTTGTCGAAGGAGACTCGTGAAACTTTGAGCGAAGCTCTGATACATGCAGACTCATGCTTAGCTCAACTCAAGGCTCCCGATGAAGAGCCACTAGCGTGTCCTCAATGCCACAACGTAATTGAGAAGATTCCTAACATCACTTTTATGCAGGATGACATGCTACTCAAGGATAACCAGCATGACAAGCCTCTGTATTATACCAGTTACTTCGAATCTATTAAAGTGAACCGGATTAACATCGACCTTGGTTCTTCACTCAACATCATTCCTAAAGGACTATTGAAAGGATTGAAAATACCAATGCACAACCTGTCTGCCACTAACACTACTATTCTAGGCTTCAATGCTGGAAGTAAACCGCTGGAAAAAATACGCCTAAAAATTCAGATAGGCGATCTACGTACTGAAGTCACATACAATGTGATCGACTCTGACGTATCCTACAACGTTTTGCTGGGACGACCATGAATACACGAGCATAAAATTGTACCTTCCATCCTACACCAATGCTTCAAATATGTGGATAGTCGGGAAGAAGTCAAAACAGAGGTAGCTGACCTCAATCTATTCAAAGGTGTTGAAGTCTATTTCTCTGACTCTGCACTATATACACCGGAGTACATGAAAGAGAAGGCTGATCAAGCTAGTGAAGCTGAGAATACCTCAAAGGAAGAGCCTTTGATGATCCGAGTCAAAGGACGTACTACTCGTCCGATTCTTTTGAAGCCTCTCGTCATCAACCTGCAAAAGTCGACCTCCATTGATCATCAACCTTCGATGCAATGAACAATCGACACCGAAAATTTTAGATCAAGATAGCGATAGGGAATAGCCGTATCCGGAGTTAGATATGCAATAGGTAAAGAAGACAAGATAGTATCATCTGCCAAGCTTTCAGTAACTTCTTCTGAATGTATCTGCCATTATAACTTTACTGCTCGTGATCTTAAATTTTGCATCCATCTAGCCATAAATGTTGCTCAAAGAAAACTTGGCTCCACTGTTACACCCAAAAGACATTGTCTTTAGTTGGTCTAGAGTCCATGAACCAAATTTGTAGAGCTGATGAAGCTAATATATATGCTGAGGCTCCGGTGGCTCCGGTGAATAATCGAGAGTTGATACATTGTACATCATTAACGTCCACACTTGGATCTTGGCATTGAGACATGTAGAGTGAAAATAATGGATTAATTTTTATTGATGAAAAGACTACATATATATAGGAGAGGCTAACTCATCTCTCTATTATTCTATCCGATGTGAGACTAAAGTCCATTACTAATATAACACTTAACACCCTCCCTCAAGCTGGAGCATATATGTCAATCATGTCCAGCTTGTTACATAAAAATTGTACCCGAGGACCCAAAAGAGATTTCGTGAAATATCGGCTATCTGATCACTAGTCCTCATGTGATGAAACTTTATCATCTCCTTTTTATACTCATCACGAACAAAGTGGACATCAATTTCAATGTGCTTCGTCCTTTCATGAAATATATAATTGGTAGCAATATGCATAGCAGATTGGTTATCACACCACATATCTGCTGCTTTAGATCCTGCTTCTTCCAGTTCTTGTAGAAGATGCTGTAGATATAACACTTCAGCCGTGCCATGAGCAATGACTCGATATTCAGCTTCGGAACTTGATCGTGCGATCATACTCTGTTTCTTGCACTTATACGATATCAAGTTTTCGCCAATAAATACCGAGTAACCAGATATAGATCGTCTATCTGTCAGGCTTGCACCCCAGTCAGCATCGGTAAAGCACTCAACATTTATATGTCCCTGGTTCTCCATATGAATTTCTTTTCCAGGATTTTGGACCAAATAATGCAGAATTTCGAGAACTGCCTGCCAATGTGGAACTCGTGGAGAAGACATAATCTACTCGCGACACTGACTGCAAAGAAAATATCTGTACGAGTCATAACTGCCAAGTACTTGAGTTTTTCAACCACTCGACGATATTGATCCGGATTAGTCATCAGTACCCCCTCGTCGGGGAGTAACTTTTCTCCTGGGTCCATTGACGATATTGCTTCCTTGGCTTGCATCATTCCTGCATCATTTAGTATGTCTAGCACATACTTCCTTTGAGACATGACAATTTGCTTCTTTTCCCATACGACTTCAACACTCAAGAAGTAGTTTAACGATCCCATATCCTAAAACTTTTCTCCTAGAAACTTGTTTAGTCCTGCAATGTCCTGACAGTCGTCTCCTGTGATCACAATGTCATCAACATAAACACCAAGTAGTTTCCTTTCCGCCGATATCTGTCGGTAAAATACCGAATGATCCTTCTTCGATTGACACATGTCAAACTGACTGACAACATCTGTAAACCGATGAAACCATGCACAGGGTGATTGTTTGAGACCATAGAGGGCCTTCCGCAGATGACACTTTACCCTCACTTGCAACGAACCCGGGAGGTTGCATCACATATACTTCTTCGTCAAGATCCCTGTAGAGGAAGACATTCTTGATATCTAGCTGAAGTAGTAGCCAGTCATAGCGAACAACTAAGGCCAAGAATACGCGTACAGAGGTCATCCTGACAACTGGGGAGAATGTCTCAAAATAATCCTCACCATAAGTCTAAGAATATCCTTTTGTCACCAGACGAGCCTTCAGTCGATCAAGGGTGCCATCGAGTCTCACTTTGATCGTGAACACCCATTTGCAACCGACAGCCTGTTTACCAGGCGGCAAATCTACCAAGTCCCAAGTTTGGTTCTCCCGAAGCGCTTTTATCTCCTCGTCCATAGCAGCACGTCAACCGGGATGTTTGAGACCCTCCTCGGCAGAACTGGAAATCTGAATCCCATCAATAGTAGTTATCAAGGACCGAGTATGGCTCGCAAGCCCTTTGTAGTTTTTAACGTACAAGGGATGATCACGACAGGCACGACGGGGTCGAGCTGGAGGAACAGGCGAAGGCGACTCAGTGGAGCTAGAGGAGGAGGATCTCTTTGTGACTGTAGGCGGAGGCACCATCTGTGATACTCGTTCAGGTGTGTGCGGACCGTCGGACTGAAAAACTGTCTCGGTAGGGGAGGGCAACATGTTGTGTTTGAACAGGAAACAACAAAAAATTCTCTTCTGGGTAAACTTGCGGGGCCGGGTCAATAATTTGTGGAAGTGGAGGAAACTCGGGCCGCTTCGGTAGTTTCTCCCTATGCGACCGGGAGAAACCCCTTTCGTTTCAACAAAGGTAACATCCCGAGAGAAAAAATACCTCTTCAAGACTGGAGAAAAATATCGATACCCTTTCTGATCCTTAGGATACCCAAGAAAAATACATTGGATAGCCTTTTGATCTGATTTAGAAAGAGTTGGTCGGGTATCCCTAACATAACACACGCAACAAAATATTCGGAGAGGTAGAGAAAACGACTCTCGCTTGGGATATAACCGAGAGAAGGGAGTATCTCCATTGAGAACTGACGACGACATGCGATTAATTAGATAACAAGTCGTAAGAACGACATCCGACCAAATTTTTTTTGGAGTAGGTTCTTGGAACATAAGAGCACGCGTTGTTTATAAGAGATGACGATTCTTACGTTCAGCCACACCATTCTGTTGTGGTGTGTAAGGACATGAAGTTTGGTGGATGATGCCATTCCGAGACAGATGTGAAACAAACTCACGACCATTATCACTGCGAACACATTTAATCGGAACACCAAATTGTGTTTTGATTTTCGCATAAAAATTGTACCAAATATTAAATAATTCGGTGCGATTTTTTATTAGATAAACAAAAGTGACACGTGAGTAGTCATTAACAAAGTTAACAAAGTACTTGAATTCCATTATAGATTCAACCGGACAATGTCCCCATATATTGGAATGTACCAACTCGAAGGGGGCGGAAGCAATTTTATTCTAACCGGATAGAAAATCCGGTGATGCTTTGCCAAATTACACGACTCGCAATGAAAAGAACATGAAACATCTAAAGATGGATATATTTTCTGGAGTGCTTGGACAGATGAATGTCCTAACCGGTAGTGTAACTCAAAAGGATCCAAGTTTCACACCAACAGAGGAAGTTTCGTCAAAACAGGTACAAGCCTCCAACTACATGCCCCCTATTGATAGTCTTTTCAGTTTTTAGGTCCTGAAAAACATAACCATCAGGAAAGAATGTTACCGAGCAATGCATATCGCGAGTAATCCGACTAATTGAGAGTAAGCTGAATGGGTTTCCGGGTGTGTCTAATACAAAATGTAGTGACAGCCCCGAAGAAAGACGGGCAAATCATTTTCCGGGGACTGTCATCAAACCACCATTGGCACATGTAATATTAGACATACGACCAACCGGTACATAATTTCGTATCATATCTGCGTCGCCTGTCAAGTGAGCAAACGCACCAGAATCAAGAATCCACTGCTTTGAATGTATCACACATGCCGTTGAGTCCCCTGTGGTGGACCCAGAAGTAGAGGCTTTACCTCGGCGTTGAGCTTGAAACTCAATAAAGTCTGCATATGCTTCATCAGTCAGTTGTTCGGATCGGCTACCAAAATTAGGAGTATCCGAGGTAACATTGGCGGCGGGAGCTTTAGTACACTGCCACTAGAAATGACTCTATAGACCACAGTTGAAGCAGGTGCGCGGTCGACCTCCATCACGACCGCCAATGCCTCGTCCACCATCACGGCCAACATTTTGGCCACCACGTCGTCCACCACGAAATCAAGTACAAGCGGCACAAAGAGCAGATCGATCAGCAGGAGCATCGCTTGGAGAGGTCTCGACGACCTTTGCTGCCCGTAGGACACGAAAATGAGCTTCCATAAGAGATGGAATCTCAGCTCCAGCAATGATCTGAGAGCGAGCTGAGTCTGCATCAGGACAGAGAGGCAAGATATGCCATAACATGAAGCTGCTCACGTGGAGCCATCGCTTCATTGATATCCGTCGTCAGAGGTAATACACGGTCAACTTCATCGACCATAGCCTTAAAAGTCCGGAAGTGGTTCTTATAAGACTTGTCGTCCTATTCTGTCCAGTATACGTCGACGATCGAGTCGTAGATACGAGACAAGTCACGTTTTCCATTAAACGTTGTTGCTAGGACATTCCATAACTCCTTTACCGTGTCCGTGTTCTGAACCATGTCCTCAACTGATGGTTCTATTGAGTTCATCAACTGTGTAAACAGTCGACTATCATCCGTCTTCCACTGCTCAAATGTGTAGGATCGGTCGTCTCCGGAGGGTTGTCAGTCAGATGCTTGGACAACCGTATTTTCCGAAGTGTTTTCTCAACCTTCTCCCGCCATGTTGAGTAACCATGTGGTCCGTCCAACAGCCGATCGACGAGTCGAATCGAAGAAATCGTCGTGCTAGTGCCCGTTGGTACCGCCAAGACGTTTCTGACACCGGTAGTAGTATCACTACTAGCCGTCTCAGTGTTTGTCATCCTGCAAATGTACTTGATTCGACTGTGGCTGGATCTTCCCAACCCCAATAATCACATCAACTTTACCAGTGCGCTATCAACGTGGCCAGAACCAGCACGCGCATGGAAAGTAGAGATCGTATGAGGATCACACAAGCTAGGACAAAAAGCAACCCAGGTGACTGTGTGTAGATCCTGATGCGAATATCGGGGTAGGAAGGAAACAAAGATCCATGTAAACAAGCAACTTGTCTACTCTTTGTTAACTCCTGAAGTCGTAATCTAGGAACAGAGGTTCTGCAAACAAATCATTGTCTACCCTCTGACCATCGATATACGACCAATTTTTTTTTTTTTGGATTTAGGGTTTAGACATGAAGGAGGAGGAGCAGTGACTGCATATTAATGTTAGGGTTTTGGGCTGGAGGTCTTGGGGGGGTCGGGGGTGTCGGCAAGGGGGGGAGGGGGCTGGCGGGCAGAGGGGGGGGGGCAGCGCTGGCAGAGGGGGGGGGGGGAGCGGCCTGGAGGCAGGGCGGGTGACGTCCAGGAGGCGGAGACGGGGTGGGGCTAGGGTTTGAGAGAGAAGTGTGAGGGGAGAGAGTCAGAGTTTTGACTCTGACACCATGTAAAGTGAAAATAATGGTTTGATCTTTATTGATGAAAAGACTACATATATATAGGAGAGGCTAATCTCTCTCTTATTATTCTATCCAATGTGGGACTAAAGCCTATTACTAATATAACACTTAACACAACACATTTTGTTTTCCGATTGGAACTTGAGCTTTATGAAGGCGATGTCATTGTGGAGAAGCCATTGGACGTCATGGATGGAATTCATCAAGAATTGAAGAGAATTTGTTTTAAGCTTTTTTTTTTAAGAAATTTTCCAAAAGGACGGGAGTTTTCGAGCGGAATTCCCCCGAGAGAACAAAGAACAAAAGGTGCGCGAAGGGTCCGCGACACTATGGATTTAGGGTTTGGATCTAGGGTTAGAGGAAGAAAGTCTTTCTGGAGGAAAAAAGGCTTAGGTTTGGAGTTTGGGGGTGTTGAGAGGATGATTGATGGACGTCTAGAATCAGGTTTAATATGAGATGGATGACTAAGATTTTTAACTTTGGTTTATGATCACCCTATCTCAGAAACTGCCAGAGGTGGGATTTGGTTTATTATTGCATGATGAGATCATGCGGCCCTCCCTGCATACTATTAGTAGGTTGTCACATCCTCAGCCAACGGAACATGGCATCTTTTACTTGAAAGTGGTATTCTGCTGTCGTTTTAACCTGGAAAAGCTGCAGGTGGTGTTGGATATTGCAATTAATTTTTTTTGGAATATTTTAGTAAATATCTCCAATAAAAATATTAAAACTAGCATTTATTTTCATAAAAAAAACTAACAAATGTTTCTATTATGTGTAAGAAAATAAAAAATTCGGTCAAAAAAGTGGTTAAAATTTTAATTGCTCCGTACAAATAATGGGTACAATTGTTAATTTTTTTTTTAGTGGGAGTATATGTTAGTTTTACAAATTTTATTGGAAGTATTTGCTAAATATTCTTATTTTTTTTCCTTGTTATTGCAATAGGTATTTGTTGTTTTTATATACATGCTACAGTTGAGTCAAATGGTTAAATTCTGAAGTAATTGTTCTTCTTCTGCAGGTATTCAGGACCAAACCAGACGTGTGCAGGAGAAATATGCTCCAGTTTATGTTGGACTTTTGGGGTTTAAATGTGTAGATATGTTTAGACAATGGATAGCAGCTATACTTCATGTAATGTTTGGGATCTTTTGAGGACCCTGCAGGGACTTTTGTCTAGTCACTTATGCCAACTCTAACCTTTCGTCTATTTCTATATTATTCTATTCTCAAAATTTTACGACTCTAATCCATCTATCCTTAAATAATAAACTTATGTATTTTTACATAATTTATTTCTTCACAATTATTTTTATATAATCATATGCACTATTATTTTATCTTATAAAATTTTGTTGTAACTTTTTTATTTAGTTTCTTCATAATCTCACTAACCTTTAGTTGATTTGATCCGTTTCAAGGAGGATACGATAGAAATGGATATGATTTATCATCATACTAAAAGTGAACTGTTGAGACTGTTTTAATTTTAATCTTTTGTAATGTTTAGACGTTTTAATTTCAATGTTGTTGGTTGGTGGTGTTATTTTAAATTTTGATGTATTTGTTTATGTTTTTTTAAGTCATGTATTTTAATTTTAAAGTATTTTATGTTATTTTAGTAATTTCTATCAAATTATTCAAGTGTTAATTGTACTAAATATTAGTTGAAAACATGAGTAATTTACTAAAATGAATTAATTGTTATTTTGTTGATCAAATAAATTTAATAAACAAAAATAATACTACTAACAAATATATTCAATATTAGATTATATTTGAAGATCTTAATCTCAACAAGAACTTATGGTTTAATTATTATATTAATTATATTTATAAATTAACATAGGGCTATTTGATTTTACTTTCTGTTAGGTTAGGTATATTGATATGATCCTCTTGTTAGATTAAAAGTTGAGAATATCCTTCCTGAAAGTGTCGTTAAAACCTTATTAACGATATTTTCAAAATTTTTAATGATACTTTAAATTTTTTTAATGATACTTTCAAGAGGGTATTTTTAACTTTTAATCTAATAGGGATAATATCAATATACCTACAAAAGAGTAAAATTAAATAGCCCTTAAAAAATAAAGTAAGTTAATTAACTTTAGTGTTTATTATATGTAGGATATTTTAGAAATTAGAAACAATTTGAAGGACGAAATATGGATAAAGGGTGGACTTCTTCTTCTTCTCCTTTTCAAGTTTGAGGACGGGATCACTCTTTTCCAAACAATTTGAGAAAACTTTCTCAAATTTAGGATGGCTTGAGAGAAATTATCTTCGGGTGTTTTGAAGCTACGGTTGGAGATACGGTAGCTACTTAAAATTGCTGGTTGTTTATGGTTGGACCCAAATCTGCAGGAAGAAGTGTTATCTCTGGATCTACATTCCTGTATGGAGAGGCGACTGGTTAAGAATGAAAAAAAAAGCAAGAAAAATATTGACGTTATGGTTTATAAATAGAAAATAATCAGGGTGGGGGTAAATGCAGATCAGTATGTAAAAGAAAAAGTATGAAACCTTTTGTAAGGAGGGGGAGAGGTTGTAAAGCTTCAGTTATAAACTTAGCATTATTGTTCCGGAAGTTAGATTTGGGATCTTCTCTCCACCCTTTGATCAATGGCCTTTAGTTAGGGCTTGTTTGGATTGTGGACTTCCGCACGTCACTCTTTTACTTTCGTTCTTTCCATTATCGGAAAGAGTATGAAACCTTTTGTACTCTAGGTTTTTTTTTGGGGTCAAAAATGCTATTTTGTCACAAATTTTTTTTGCTGATATCATTTTTCATTATATGACATATGACAGCTGACATAACAAATCTTAAAATTAAAAAAATTGATGATTAATTTTTTGGGTTAAAATTTGTTATGTTAGATGTCACACAATGGAAGTTAATATCACCTAAATTTTTTTGGTGACAAATAGCAAAATTGTTTTTTGTACTTCTTCCAAGAGAGGAAGTTGGTGAGAAGTGTGAGGTTTATTTATTTGGTTAGTGCTCATAATTTTTTGTGCAAATTCTATTTGGGATAATTTGTATTAAATATAATGAATTTTCACATGTGTGCAATTTATTGCTAACAATTTTTCAAAATGATCAATTTGTTACTATGAACTTTTAAGTTTGTAAGTTAATATCATGGACTATTACTTGTGTTATAAATAAATACAATGAACAATTGTTTATTTTATAGGTTAATACCAAGAAGTATCGTGAGTTCACGGTATTAACTTGCAAAACAAGAGAGAGTTTATGGTATTAACTGGCAAATAAGTTTATGGTATTAACTGGTTCATTATTTTTAACTTACAAATAAAAGTTCATAGTAGTAAGTTACTAATTTTAAAAATTTATGGTAGCAAGTTATGCAGATGTGAAGGTTCATAATATTTAGTTAAAAATTAATCTTTTATTTCTTGGTGCAACACTTTCAATTGCTAGCAAAACACAAAGGGTAGAAAAGTCTACCGTTCCACCATTACCACCTTTCAACCAAATAAAAACTTGCTTAGATTTGTCACTCCTTGGACATTTTCCAATCCATTAGTACCTAAAAGAAAAAAAAAATTAAAACTATTCTTCGGTTTAAATAATTACAAGAACAATTAAAAAGAAAATAAAGATAAGAATTCTTTTGTTTGTTGGGTCTCTGTCACATCTCAGAACCATAATACTGGAGATGTAAGACGGAACTAGACCAACTATGTATATTAGAGTACTTTGGTATCTCAAAATACGATCATGGCTATAAAGACATGAAAAATTATACTACAAGATAACGATAAATCCTAGGTCAAGCAAGTCTATGGGAGCCGTTTTTGCTTTATTTGCAGGATTTTACTATTGGGTGGGTAAAATCTTTGGTCAGACATATCCGGAAGCTTTAGGTCAAATCCATTTTTGGATCACCTATATGTCTCAATCACTAGCCAATAAGTAAAGGACAAGATAATAATCATCATGACATATAAAACAGTAAAGCATTCCAAATCATAATATATAGATGATCATGAAGCTAGTAATACAAAATTAGATACTAGCAAGAGTGTAATAGTAATACATGATCAATTTAGCTGCAGTCTAAAATATACAAACCATGTAAGCCACCGTGACAGAAATGCCATAAATAAAATACAATCTTACAATCTAAACATGTGCTCGTTGGCTAAATGTCACAAAAGAATATACAAAAGTCAGTGGGTAGAAAAAAGAAATCCCACTTAAGAGCTCGGTTGACAGTTCTGTAAAATACTTTTCCAAATTTGTCATTTCATTTTATTTTTATTTTTATTTTTAACGAATTTCCAACTAGTTTTATTAGTGATCAATATTATTATTAATATAATTATTAATAAATGTACTAGTATCCTTTTATATATAATTTTGATCAATATTAATACTATTAAGGTTGTATTTTAAGAGTATTATAAGTCATAGGCTTTACGGTTATCAGGTATAAATACATCTTTGTGCTATTGGTATTAATGTTTCAATTAGAATCCTTATTAAGATTACTACTAATGTCTTCATTCAGATTGTTATTGTTAAAGATTCCTATAAGTAATTGTTATTAATATTATATCATTATTATCATTTCTATAATTCTATATTGATGTTTTAGTCATTATCAATATTATAGGACAATATTACATAAATTTGTTATTGAGTTTATTTATTTGATTAGCTAGTTAAGCCTAAATCTTTGACTTAGAGACCTAATAATTTTCCTTGACCGAACCAAAGATTTACAGGTTGTGGTCCTTCCCTTTCCCTACTCTTAGCAGTAAACTAGCATTGGTAGCTCCTTCCCTTTTCCTACTCTTAGCAGTAAACTAGCATTGGTAGCTCCTTCCCTTTCCCTACTCTTTATTTTTTGTGCAGCAATACCATTTATTTCTCGAACACACACAGGAACAACCAACAAATAATTTCCTCCGACATTCCCCATATAACACCACACTTAGCTCATAGCTCATACTAGCTAACAGCTAACAAATTACTTTGTTAAACAATAACTACTCAATAATACCCAATAATCCAACATTAATTACCAACACAAAATATTCAGAAAGAATATAAAGAGATAAGTGAAGGGTAAGAAGTCACAAACGCTAATACCATGATGTATACTGGTGTCCCTCGTATAGGGCAATCCAGTCCCAGGTACTCTTGTCAGGTCTTAATTCATTATTTTCAATTGCGTACAACAAATGCTTTGATCCGAATGACATATCGACTTCTTACAACCACGAGCTTTAATCCGAAGTACTAGCCGACTTCTTACACCCACAATCTTTGATCCGAAGAGCTTGGCGACTTAAAAAAAAAAAATCAAGCTTTACAACTCGAACAGACTTCTAACCGAGATTACACTTTGCACTAGAAGGCTGAGAGTTGATCTAGGGAATAAAAAATTTGTAAGGCTTGGAATGGAATAGGTTTTCAAGTGAATTGCTTGAATGAGTTTATTAAAAATGTGTGAAACTCATAGCTATTTATAGGCTAACATGGGACCGAGTTCGGCAGAGTTCGGTCCCTAACGATCATAAATTTGAACTTTAGCAACCTGTTCTCCCAGAGTAACATTGGAAGTAAATGTTGCAAACTGGGTCAAGGGGACCGAGTTCAGCCCGAGTTCGACCAGGGGCAGAACTCGGTCCGAGTTTAGTCTCCATAGGCCAGTTTGGTTTTGGATAGAATGGCTTTCTAGGTTTGGGTCAGGTTTGTTTCTGATGGACTAGTATCTGGTTGGAGTTTGAGCTTCCTAGCGCTAATGCAACTCGACTTACATTGAGTCCTATCAATAAGATAAAATATCGAATAAAATATAAAACCAAGAGCACTTTGATGGCACCAAACTTCTGACATTTGAGAAGACTTGAAGACGTCTTTTTCCTTGACGGCAATTGTCCAAAGATAAACAGATCTGAAAATCTGAATACCTTTAAGGGGCTTCGCCCCCAAACCCTCACCCGGGGGAGGGGGGAGAGGTGTTACTACCACATTTCTAGATGAGGATATTTTTGTCATTTAGCATATTTTATATTTAGTGATTAAATATTTATATATTGTGCTACTAATTATTTATTATGTATTGTGCTATTTACTTATTAGTTAGTGGACTAGCCTAATTATTGGACTTGACATTAGTGGACCCATTAGAACTTGTCATGATACATTGAGCACAACATTGGGTTAGGCCCATTAGACTCATTCCTTTAATTAATTAAGAAGATAAGATTAATTTTTATTAGATTAGATGCTTCCTAATATAGTCCTCCTAATTAATTGCTCATAACTAACTAGTGGGGGGCATTGTTGACAATGTGAATTACTTGGAGGAGGGGCAAGAGGGGGCCGACCAAATGAGAGGGTCTCTCTCTCTCTCCTCTCATTAATTCATTTTAATTTAGATCCCTAATTGTGTTCTTCTCCAAATCACTTTATCCCTCCACCAAATTTATCCTAATTCACTCTCATTCCCTTTCATTTACATCACCTAAGGAGCATTGGAGCCTGGATTACAAGGAGCACTTGGAGAATGAGCCATTGGATATGAGCTTGTGTCATAATTGTGTCCATTTAGGTTTGCATTGGGAATCCATCTACCAATAGGTATAATTCTGAATTCTCTCCTTAATTAAACTCTAATATATGCATTTGACTATTAAGAAACCTTTCTTGTCTTAGGGCTATCCATAGGAACAAGAACTAGTTTCATATGACATGTATTGTGACTTCTACATAGAATTTTGTGCCCAATTTGAAAAATTTCCGAGATTGATGCATCGAGTGTTTGTCATTAGATCTGTTAGGTCTAATTAGATTTGTATTGGTAGTGTGAGACTAGATACGTATCCATAATTGGATACGAATAGGACGTATCATGGCACTTTGTGATACGCTATGATACAAGAGCTCATTTTGGTAGTTTTTGAGCATGCTAGTGTATTCCTCTCTAAATTGTATTGTAACTAATTACTTTATATATATATATATATATATATATATATATATATATATGTATTTGATATGTAAAAATAGTATTGTTTAAGTATTGGGGGTTTTGGTACTTTGTTTGAGTGGGTATCAAGAGTATCCTACTTGTGCACTATAGGTATTTGATGTAATGACTTAGTATTATTAAGAGGGTGTTCATATAGTGTACCATATATTCACGTGTGGATATTGATAGTAGAATATATATGTGTATAGTATAGATGTTATATATATATGTGTGTATATATATATATGTGTGTATATATATATATGTGTGTATATATATATATATATATATATATATATATATATATATATATATATATATATATATATATATATATATATAGTTTTATATGGATGTATATGTGTAGTGTGTGGGTTTTATGTTACATTAGCACTGTGCACAGTGTTGTGGGGTTGGTGTTTCAGTTTACAGGTGAGAGGGATGTTACATGCTGTCATTATTATCAAGATGATATTATTGTTCAGTTGTTGTTGATTGGTGGTGGTGTTATGTAGTGCAACTAAGCACTATGTTAGGCTCAGGCACTGCCACATTCGTGCACTACAAGGGGGAGGAAAACATGGCAGTATCTTTGAGGTCTGATACTAGGAGATGTGTTGCATAACATTGTGGTTGGATTAGAAGAGGGAATGAAGGGCAGTTGTGTGTAGGCAGTGGTTCAAGTCTGCAACAGGGGGTGCAAGGCTAGGATACTGTGGTGTTCCAGGTAGGTGTAGGAAATATGGGGGTATCGGGTTAGCGATGCACTACACTGTGTGCAGTAGGACTGCTTGGGAGAGGTCTGCTCAGACCTGTGTGGTCAAGAAGTGCACAACAAATGAAGAAGGGGAATCATCCAGTGCACTTATGCACAGTTCTTTTGTGAAAATGCACAGGTAGTAGAACAGTTATAAGTTGGGTAGGAGAGTTTCGGTAGTGTTGAAGTGTTTGTGAGTGAGTGATGAGTGATAGTGTAGTGTCATTAGTCGGAGGGAGGTGCCATTAGCTGAAGATACAACTGCAGTAGCAGTGAACCTGTGCATGAGGTGCATATGTGTCAGTAGGAGGAGTTTAATAGGGTGTCTTGTGTGTGTGTAGACTGTGTCAGTTCAGAACAGTGACATATGTGGAGAATTGAGTATGAGTGTGTGTGTATGAGATTGCCTATGCAAGTGACTATGACTGTGTGAGTAACTGTATCAGTTAGAGTGAGTGTAAGGTATATTAGTAACTAGGTAAATGTGGAAGTTGGGTTTGGTAAAATGTCTTAGGGATATATGGGTTTTAGTAAGATGAGTGAGGGTAGTTAGTAGTGAATATGACTTATATCTTGGACACCTAGTTATTGTTAAGGTAATGATAGGTAATTACTTATGGATTGAGGTATCGAGTTATATTGATAGATATCAATATAAATAGATATATCTAATTAGTATATGAGATACCTAGTATTATATCTGTAGGTATATATATGTTATGGTTACCTTAGTATCTAAGATACCAAGGTAAGTGTTGATACCAAGGTATTGTGATACCAAGGCATTGATAGTGTTCAATAGTGAGATATGGGTATGTAAATACTCTAAGTATTGAGACTAGCTAGTATTGGCCTAGAAACTTGGGTTTGACCTAGTATGACCAAGACGACATAGTTTTGACCTAGAAACCATATGTCTATCTAGTTGACTTATTTATCATTCAGGAACACCAATTGACATTGATTTTTCATATTTAGGTCTTTGAGGCACTGATACGGATACTGTTTGATACTTTACTCCGGATTCTAGGCAAGTACATTCTTTGACAGTTTTTCGTTTATGATATCTTCTATGTTTCTTGTATTTAGTGTAGATATCCTTGACTTCTTGATACATGGTTACACGGATTGGTATTCTCCAGATCCCGTCATGAGATATTATTCCTGGTGGTTTTTGGCATATCTTGTACATGCCCTGTTGCTCTTGTACTTGTATATACATTGTTTCTCCTGGGAAGACTAGCTACCTTCTCAGAGAATCCCATGACGTAACATGCCATGGTTGGATCTACTATACCAATAGGGTATTGGGGAGTGTTAGTTAGACATATGATCATACCCACCCTGTACGAGTATTCCTGTATAAGTATCTTGTTAGTGTTAATCATACACCTCACGTATGATTAGCCAGGACATGATTTTTGTACAAGTTCCCAAGCCAATCATATGTCGAAGCTAGTACTCACCCAGTTAATAATTTTTCCTGACTCCTATATATGATGCTCATCTCTCTTGTACCGTTTAAAGCATTTCCATATTCTGTATATTTTCTGCTAATGCTCTATATATCTTATATATTCTCTCTATTTACTGTTATATAGTCTTTATCATTTATTTGGAACTGCTGTTAGAGGTGTTCTTCACTCCAATCCTGACTGGATATATTTTTTAGATGATTTAGATGACTGGTATCCTACACACTATGGACCTCAGGACGTAGTGGGTGTAGAATTGGAGACGGTGGGTCAGGAGGAGCCGATACCGGGAGATGATCAGTTAGTAGCAGATAGTTAGATTATTGTATTGGATATGTCTCAGTTTAGATATTTTAGCATATATTATATTTGAGACTATTGTGCTAGTCTATTAGACTTGGTTATGAATTATATTTGTGACTTGTGATTCTATTTCTTCAATTCTATATCGTGCTACATCTTCCTCTAGTTTTATTCTGATTGAGTATTGATTACTATTTGGTCCTCCATTTGGAGTTGAGATATCTTGACAGGTACATATATATTGTGTGAGATGTTTAGATATTATTGATGACCTAGACATCGTTCTACCGCCGATGTTGCGGCGTAGGATGAACGTACCCACGTTCTCATACCCTTACACCGGGTGCGGGTCGTGACACATTTTTATGGTGGCCCATGCAGGTCAGGGTAGTAGTACTGAGACTTAGAGTATTACTACAAGCCTACTATAGGATATAGGATATAGGATATATGATATAGGATGAGAGTATACTCGATCACAACTAGAAATATTTCTAATCTATTGAATTTATTATCTTTATCATTCTGAATAATTGCTTTCCTTGAAATATTACTGTCCTTCCTTGATGCTATCGTATCTTACACAATATTGATCCCTTTATTTTGAATCAGTCTTCAAGATGTCGTCGAGGACCAGATCCCAGTGTTCTAGAGTAGTTTCAGCGAGGTTGGTAATTTCTCCACCTCATCTAGCTCAGAGGGTTGCCTCACCGGTTCAGGTGGGGGCTTCAATAACTTTTGGTAGTGCTCCTCCACCAGTTCCGAGGGCTGTTCCAGCAGTCGCGGAGGACCTTCCATCCCCACCACCTATGCTAGCAGATGGGACGCAGATGTTTGCCATGTTCCAGAAGATGATAGCAGCACAACAGAGGCAGACATATATTCTACGTCAGGGCAACGAGAGTGCCCACCAGTTAGCACTAGCAGCTGTGGAGAAGGTAGTGCTTGTCCAGCCCCAGATTGTACCGCCTAATCCCATCCCGCACCAGCCGAGGCTAGGTACCATTGTTGATTTCAAGAGGATGATGCCTAAGGACTTCTAGGGCACAGAGGGGATCTTGTACGCCGATGATTGGATCGAGGACATAAAGAGGAACCTGCGACTGGCACAGATTCTGGAGAGTTTACAAGTGTAGGCAGCGGGCAGTCAGATGTTTGACATTGCCCTGACATGGTTCCATACGGACCCGAGGATCGCGGCATCATGATTGACTTGGGGAGCTTTTAAAGAATTTTTCAAGGAGAAGTTCTTTTCGGACTTGGCTCTGAGTGCCCTAGAGAGCCAGTTCCAGGACCTCGTCCAGGGGAGTATGACAGTGGACGAGTACGCCGCTGAGTTATGTAGATTGGGCAGATTTCTGGAGGTGTAGAACCCCTTAGCGAGAGCGAGGAAGTTCCGAAAGGGTTTGATCAGGAAGGTCAAATCTCTCACCAGGGGTCATCGCACTGCGACGTTCGAGGAGTTACTGATGGTGCTCAAAGGGCATAGGATGACTTGGAGTTTAAGTCCAAGAGGGTAAGAGATGTATTCGGAGGAGCTAGCAACAGTGCGGGTCCTTCTAAAAATCTTATTTTTAGCAGCAAAGGACTTTTCAGCCACAATAGTTGCAGGCTCCAGTTCGGGCACCAGTTCAGCAGGTGCCACAACAGCTGCAGCAGAGACGGGTTCAATAGACTCCCACCTGTCACTTCTGTAAAAAGACAGGCCATATCTGGGAGGTCTGTAGGATGAGGTTGGAAGCGTGCTTGTATTATGGCACAGAGGGACATCAGATGAGGGATTATCCCATATCTCCTCGTCATGCAGCTCAGAGAGCAGCCCCAGTTTAGAGAGTACCAACGAGACCACTTGCGGGCCAGCAGAGAGGACCTCCATTACAGACACATCACGAGAGCTTTCTACAACACCAGCAACAGCAGAGAGGTTCACAGTAGGGACGAGCATTCGCCATAACGGTCGAGGAGACTGAGCCAGTGGAAGATGTTATATCAGGTTCAGTTCTTCTTGATTCTATTCCAGCATATACTTTATTTGATTCCGGTGCTTCCCATAGTTTTGTATATGTATCTTTTGCTCTTAAGCATCATTTAGAGGCTGAACCTTTGGCTAGGACTTGTAAGATCACGATTGGGGGTGGTATTATCCTAGTCAGTGATGTTTGCAAGGATCGTAGAGTTATATTGGGAGGCCGGGAGTTGAGTGCGAGCTTACTTGTAATGCCACTTCTGAGCTACGATATAGTACTCGGGATGAATTAGTTGAGTAGACACCATGCTAGTATAGATTATCGTAGAGATAGGGTATTATTTAGACCACCAAAAGAGCCAGAGTTTGAGATTGCCAGAGAAGCAGCGGAGCAGAACGAGAATGCCATCAGTGGGGCCATGGTGGAAGAGAAGGAGTTACCACATCCGTTGATAGCAAAATTTATAGATATTTTTCGGAGGAGTTATCGGGGTTGCCGCCAGACCTAGATGTGGAGTTCTCTATAGACTTGGTGCCAGGTGCAGAGTCAATATTTCAACACGTCTATAGAGTTAACAATAATGAACTATGGAGTTGAAGAAGCAGGTAGATGAGTTGCAGGATAAGGGCTTCATCAGATCCAGTTCATCACCATAGGGTGTCCCGATATTATTTGTACCAAAGAAGGATGGGTTGGTACGCATGTATGTCGACTACAGGGCTTTGAACAACCTCACTATCAAGAACAAATACCCGCTACCGAGGATAGATGATCTCTTAGATCAGTTGAGCGGAGCGAAGGTATTTTCGAAGATAGACTTGAGGTAAGACTACCACCAGGTGGAAGTAAAAAATGAGGATATTAAGAAGATAACTTTTCATACTCGGTATGGTAGTTTGAGTTCATGGTGATGCCATTTGGTTTGAACAATGCCCCGCCGGTATTCATGAATCTGATGAACAAAGTGTTCCACCAGTACCTTGATAAGTTTGTAATGGTATTCATTGATTATATTCTGGTGTATCCAAAGACCCCGGAGGAGCATGAGGTGTCACGCCCCAGTCCCAAAAGTACGTAGGACTAGGACACGTAAGCATGCCAGCCGCATGGATATGACAACTCCAATATATGGAAACCAAATCTATACGTACGCTGTAATATGAATATAAAATCCACAAGTGGTATAAAATATAATACAAGTCACAGGGTAAAATCTAAATCTCATCCACCAAAATCATATAGAAATAAATAAACAGTATCTATGAAACTAGATCTCAATAAGAAGTATCTAAGGATGATAGTTGGATGGAAATAAATCCACTACCAACTCGAATATAAGAGCAAATACAATATGAGTACAACACCATAACACAATATAAGAATACCAGCTATCCATCATAGCTCGAAGAGAAGACATCCTCGGATCACATGTAACCATCCAAATCTGCGCTCCTACAAATACTCAAGAAAAGATACACCTGGCAGCGGACCAGGTCCTCAGAGGGACGTAACAAGATACAGAAAATACGAGCCAATTTGAATACAGTAAACATGCATATTATTTGAAAATAGATAAGTACGCTGTACAAGACCATCTATATGAATGCAAATAAGGGTAGGCTACTCGATCTACCTCACAACTCACACACACGTCAATGGACATCAGAAATTGACATACCGCGGGGGTAGCGACCAGCAAGACTCCAAAAATCGACATACCGCGGGGGTAGCGACCAGCACGACACACGCCCGTAGTGCGAACTATATACTACGGTTTACCAGAGTGGTCAAAAGCCCATACGCCTAATGATTGTCCTCTCATGATACTAAGTGCCATGTGTGTGTCAACATATCTAATATATAGTATGACTGAAAGAAACTACACATGCAATAAATAAACAGAAATACAATAAATATAAAGAAATATACTAAGCATGCAAAATATTGTAAACAACTTGGCAAGGTATCTTGCCTAGGGTCTTGCTACTGGTATGAATCAGAGTCCAAGTCACAGTCCAAGTAGCCTATGTATTACAAATTTATCACGTCAAAAGATAATTTATTTTAATTTATTTAATTCTAGAATAATTACTCTAAAATCCTATTTTAATCTTATTATTCTGATTTTTATGTTAATTCCTAAATTTTGTCCAAAGAAACTGAATTTTATCAACTCGAGACTCATGGCACACAAATCGAGGCGATCTGTTGACCGAAAAGTCAACCGATACAAACTCGACTTTTATGCATGATTTTCTATAGATTTCAGCATCAAAAACATACTAAAATTTACGACTCGTCCGAATTCAAATTCGTTTGGGAATTATGGCACATAGAAATTTTGTATTGTGCACCGACGGTTAAATTCTAACCTAGAAGTTCTACAGAATTAACAGTATGTAAATACTTCGAAATAAATTCTGGGAAAAATATATGTCAATGATCTCAACATTAGCTTTCTGAAACTTTAAACAGTTAATGATTCTGATTCCTGGTTCTCCCGAAATCACGAAAACATCGAAACACGTCTATTTTCGGACATGCTGTGCTCTACGAATTTTCCAGAATTTAATACTTATAATTTCGTAAAAAAAATTTATATAAACAGAAATCTAACCTTAATATCGTTCTAACAAAAAAAAACTGGAGCACGTTTGAAGTCCGGAGCTAGGAGATATCGTCTTTTTAATTCGTCATAACTAGTAGAAAATGAGGCTGAATTTATGACGAATTTTGACTATTTTTTGGACGAAAAAGAGAGGAATTTGGGGAAGAAAAATATGAAGGATGAGGTATTTATAATGATGGACACTACTTAATTAAATACGACTAGGATTGGTTAATTTGGATAGGATTATGATGAATTTAAATAATGATAGGATATGCATGAAGTTGATTTCCTAGTAGGTTCAGGATTTGAATTAATTCAAAATAGAGTTTGAATTTATCTCAATAATTTATAATCTTAAATATAATTAAAGATAATACAAATAATTTATAAAATCTTATTAATATCTATTAACACTAAATTAGCATCTATCTAATATTAAGACTATATATATCCAAATAAATCCTAAATAATTTTAAAATCTAAATAAATTTCTTAAAATTCTAAATAAATTACAAAAAAATATAATTAAATATTTTAAACTAAAATAAATATTTGGTAGGAACGACATGCAAGTATGGTCGTATAGTAAATCATAGAAGTCCTAGAAATTTATGCTTTTAAAGTTTTAATTACCAAAAATTCTAGAAAAATCTCCAAAACCTAAAATAACCTAAAATAATTCTAAATGAATATTTATATAAGTAAATATATCAAGAAATTTATTTTCTAATTAACTAAGAGCATATTCTAAATAAATTCAACATATATAATAAATATAATAATATAAAATATATACAAATACCTATTTTGGGTGAGGGAGTTTACAATCTACCCAACTTAAAATAATTTCGTCCTCAAAATTAAAATAAGGCATAATTTGTTAAATCCTTCACATTCGTACATAAGGTACATCAATCGCAATCTCTTCCAAAAATTTAAATAATAAAATCTATTCAAATCTATCGCGATCACTTCAAAAATAAGATAACCACTGTTTAAATCAAAATTCAACCTGTCGTACTCTCTTCTCGACTTTTTTTTTTCAACATTCAAATCTAACTCAAGTCTATATGACATCCCACATCAAAATTTATATCACCATTTCCAACTATCATAATCTCCTCTAGACCTTGAACAATAAACAATTCTAATCAAATCTTATTCCTATTCTCAAATTAAGAATTTTGTACTCTTCAAATATTTAAACTCAATTTACATCCTCAATATTTTAAATAGGTGACCCAACAATCAAAATTAAACTTTTAATTCAAATCATCAAATTGTAAAATTTAAATCTAATTAACCAATTGTTCAAGTCTAAAATTCTATATTTATCCTCAAAATTTAAATCGATGATTCATCCTTCAATATTCAAAATTTAAATCATGTGCTCAAAGTATAAATATTGGGTCCTCAATATCAAGATTTTTAAAATTTATTAAATTCTCATTATCTTAATCCCTCTTTTAAAATTTTCCACATTTAAAAGGACTTAATCTCTCAATCTAATCCTACTTGATCACAATCTAAAAGAATTCTCCTCAAGTTTAATACTGTAATTTCTACCCAACTTAGAATTTATCCATCTATCACATAAGGCTCTTACGCTTAAGAAAAATATTACTCAATTTATTTTCTCATGTCATTCAATCCTCAAAACTTTAACACCAACTATATCATATGTGATATGCCCTTAATCAATTATGAAAGATAGTCACCAAATAATGTGATTGGCCTATGGGGTATATCTTGTACTATCCGTGTATCACTTATATCCAAGCACAAAATTTCGTCTTTCTAAAACAAGGGAAGACGGAAAGCAACGGAAAAGAGTTCAAGGAGGGGTAATAGAATGGAAGCATGGGAATCAAAGCGTTTAAAGAATTCAAATGGGAATTGTCAAGACAGTTATGGATTAAAATCTTAATTTGGTAATTTTCTATTCACATGCTCACATCGGTGCAGTTATATACTTGATATGATATACTTTGTCGTATCTAGAGGGTAAGTATATTTGTCTACTGGTCCACTATACATCTCAATCCACGTAAAATACTATTGCGAAGGGCGAATCAAGCGCATTATGACTAGCTAGACCATAATATACTGATTCTGATTAGACAATTTGTATTAGTGTGGTTGATCAGGCCCCAATAACACATATGTCATAAACAAGCTCGATATAAGATTAAGCTTGCAAAAACTAGGCTATAATAGCAGCATAATTTAAGGTAGCACAAAAAATATAACGCTGGATTATGATGTGAGGAGTTACAAAATAATTCAAGTTCGCAAAAGCAAAAATAACATAAGCAATAATAATAAAAGACTCTACAATCTCTACAGTTATCATACAACCTTCTTATCTAAGTCGCTAGTCGACCAAATAGGGCAAAGACCTCTAAATTCTATGGTCTGAATAAACATTGTCGTCTTTTGCTAGCATGCGATAAATATCATTCGGTTATACTTCAATTAATAGGTCAAAAGACTATGTGATACGAGGTGTCAAACATTATGGTAAAACTTTTAACTAACTCTAGTAGTGTCTATACTACTCTCAAGTCTTCTTAATACATCAAGGGGTAATGGTATAATAATCTAAAGATAAGGAATTCTAGGTTCACTAGATATTCTAAACTTAGTGGTGTGTCTATGTTCTCGTTGTATTCTTAATAGGTGTGCTACTCTAATTATCATCCTAATAATAGGGGTTCCTATATTCTAGCAGAAGACTATACTCAAGGAACTATTAGGTAAGCACATGAATCAAGCAGGATACAATTGTTCAAAATAGAACAGATAGGAGGAGATGAATCACAGTCAATTGTGGATGAGATCCTATACTCTAGTTCTAGGTGCAGGCTTGTTCGGTACAGTAACATAACCGAGACAATATGCTCTCGACCTGCATGGGCCACCATAAAAATATGTCACGCCCCAGTCCCAAAAGTACGTAGGACTAGGATACGTAAGCATGCCAGCCGCATGGATATGGCAACTCCAATATATGGAAACCAAATCCATACGTACGCTGTAATATGAATATAAAATCCACAAGTGGTATAAAATGTAATACAAGTCACAGGGTAAAATCTAAATTTCATCCACCAAAATCATATAGAAATAAATAAACAGTATCTATGAAACTAGATCTCAATAAGAAGTATCTAAGGATGATAGTTGGATGAAAATAAATCCACTATCAACTCGAATATAAGAGCAAATATAATATGAGTACAATACCACAACACAATATAAGAATACCAGCTATCCATCACAGCTCGAAGAGAAGACATCCTCGGATCACATGTAACCATCCAAATCTGTACTCCTACAAATACTCAAGAAAAGATACACCTGGCAGCGGATCAGGTCCTCAGAGGGACGTAACAAGATACAGAAAATACGAGCCAATTTGAATACAGTAAACATGCATATTATTTAAAAATAGATAAGTACGCTGTACAAGACCATCTATATGAATGCAAATAAGGACAACTTTTCAATTTATGAGCAAGGGTAGGCTACTCGATCTACCTCACAACTCACACACACGTCAATGGACATCAGAAATCGATATACCGCGGGGGTAGCGACCAGCGAGACTCCAGAAATCGACATACCGCGGGGGTAGCGACCAGCGTGACACACGCCCGTAGTGCGAACTATATACTATGGTTTACCAGAGTGGTCAAAAGCCCATACGCCTAATGATTGTCCTCTCATGATACTAAGTGCCATGTGTGTGTCAACATATCTAATATATAGTATGACTGAAAGAAACTACACATGCAATAAATAAACAGAAATACAATAAATATAAAGAAATATACTAAGCATACAAAATATTGTAAACAACTTGGCAAGGTATCTTGCCTGGGGTCTTGCTGCTGGTATGAATCAGAGTCCAAGTCACAGTCCAAATAGCCTATGTATTACAAATTTATCACGTCAAAAGATAATTTATTTTAATTTATTTAATTCTGGAATAATTACTCTAAAATCCTATTTTAATCTTATTATTCTAATTTTTATGTTAATTCCTAAATTTTGTCCAAAGAAACTAAATTTTATCAACTCGAGACTCATGGCACACAAATCGAGGCGATCTGTTGACCGAAAAGTCAACCGATACAAACTCGACTTTTATGCATGATTTCCTATAGATTTCAGCATCAAAAACATAATGAAATTTACGGCTCGTCCAAATTCAAATTCGTTTGGGAATTATGGCACATAGAAATTTTGTATTGTGCACCGACGGTTAAATTCTAACCTAGAAGTTCTACAGAATTAACAGTATGTAAATACTTCAAAATAAATTCTGGGAAAAATATATGTCAATGATCTCGACATTAGCTTTCTGAAACTTTAAACGGTTCATGATTCTGATTCCTGGTTCTCCCGAAATCACGAAAACATCGAAACACGTCTATTTTCGGACATGCTGTGCTCTACGAATTTTCCAGAATTTAATACTTATAATTTCGTAAAAAAAATTTATATAAACAGAAATCTAACCTCAATATCGTTCTAACAAAAAAAAACTGGAGCACGTTTGAAGTCCGGAGTTAGGAGATATCATCTTTTTAATTCGTCACAACTAGTAGAAAATGAGGCTGAATTTATGACGAATTTTGACTATTTTTTGGACGAAAAAGAGAGGAATTTGGGGAAGAAAAATATGAAGGATGAGGTATTTATAATGGTGGACACTACTTAATTAAATACGACTATGATTGGTTAATTTGGATAGGATTATGATGAATTTAAATAAGGATAGGATATGCATGAAGTTGATTTCCTAGTAGGTTCAGGATTTGAATTAATTCAAAATAGAGTTTGAATTTATCTCAATAATTTATAATCTTAAATATAATTAAAGATAATACAAATAATTTATAAAATCTTATTAATATCTATTAACACTAAATTAGCATCTATCTAATATTAAGACTATATATATCCAAATAAATCCTAAATAATTTTAAAATCTAAATAAATTTCTTAAAATTCTAAATAAATTATAAAAAAATATAATTAAATATTTGGTAGGAACGACATGCAAGTATGGTCGTATAGTAAATCATAGAAGTCCTAGAAATTTATGCTTTCAAAGTTTTAATTACCAAAAATTCTAGAAAAATCTCCAAAACCTAAAATAACCTAAAATAATTCTAAATGAATATTTATATAAGTAAATATATCAAGAAATTTATTTTCTAATTAATTAAGAGCATATTCTAAATAAATTCAACATATATAATAAATATAATAATATAAAATATACACAAATACCTATTTTGGGTGAGAGAGTTTACATGAGGAGCACCTGAGGATAGTTCTGGAGACTCTCAAAAAGGAGAAGCTTTATGGGAAGCTTTTAAAGTGTGAGTTCTTCCTTGACAAGGTTGAATTCCTTGGTTATGTGATTATAGGTGGCGGGATCTCAGAAGAACCGAAGAAGATTTTAGCAGTAGAGTTGTGGGCTACTCCAAGTTCAGTGGCAGAGATTAGAAGTTTTTAGGGGCTGGCAGGTTATTATAGGAGATTTGTACAGGAATTCTCCAGGATTATAGAGCCGATGACTAGGCTGACCAGGAAGGATGTGGATTTTGTCTGGATGGAGGATTGTCAGGCTGCTTTTGATGAGCTGAAGAGGAGATTGACGACAACTCCAATATTGACATTGCCATAAGGGTCAAGTAGATTTACTATTTATAGTGATACTTCAGGGAAGGATTTGGGTTGTGTCTTACAGCAGAATGGGAAGGTGATTGCCTATGCTTCCAGGAAATTATGTTCTTATGAGAAGAGCTACCCTATCCATGATTTGGAGTTGGCAACGGTCATTTTTTCTCTAAAGCTATGGAAACACTATCTGTACGGAGAGCGTATGAAGATGTTTACAGACCACAAGAGCTTGAAGTATGTGTTTACACAGAAAGAGCTGAACATGATACAATGGCGATGGTTGGAGTTGATGAAGGACTTCGACATATCATTATAGTAATACCAAGGGAAGGCCAACGTAGTCGCTGATGCCTTGAGCAAGTATCCATTGGCTATGTACTTGACGACGAACAAATATTTATTGTCCGATCTTGAGAGTTCGGGTATTAAGGTGTTAGTTCCTAGTGTCGAGATACAGATGTGGGGATTACAGATACAGTCTGAGCTGATAGACATGATCAGGGCTACCCAGTATGATGATAAGACTCTGAGGAGCCTTAGAGCACATGTTCGGATGGGATTATCAGAGCACTTCACTATTGCTGACGATGGACCATTGCGACACGGTATCCGACTATGTGTGTCGAGTGGAGAGTTGCGCGATAAGGTTTTCCAGGAGGGGTATTGATCTCAGTACTCTATTCATCCAGGTGTCAACAAGATGTATAGAGATCTGAAGGAGCATGTGTGGTGGTATCGTATGAAGTGGGAGGTGGCGCGCTTCGTATCCAGGTATTTAGTGTGCCAGCAGGTAAAGGCGGAGAGGCAGATGCCAGGTGGTTTACTTCAGCCTTTACCCATTCCAGAGTGGAAGTGGGAGCATATTACCATGTATTTTATTTTGGGGCTTCTGCGTTCTCCAGCCTTTACTTCAGCCTTTACCCATTCTAAATCGGTTAACTTCTTGCCATTCAAAGTGGGTACTTCTACGGAGAATCTAGTGGAGATGTATGTGCGACATATTGTCAAATTGCATGGAGTTCCTGTGAGCATCATCTCGGATCGGAATAGTCGCTTTACATCCTACTTTTGGAGGAGTTTGCATGCTAGCTTGGGCATCCAGTTCAAGTTTAGTACCGTATATCACCCCCAGAAAGATGGGCAGTCGGAGAGGACTATTTAGACTCTCGAGGATATGCTTCGCACTTGTGTTTTGTATTTTAGAGGCTCGTGGGAGGATCATCTTCATCTAGTAGAGTTTTCTTACAACAATAGTTACCAAAATAATATTGAGATATCACCATTCGAGGCTCTATATTGATGGAGGTGTAGCACTCCTCTATCTTGGGATGATGTTGGTGAGAGAGTCGTGTTGGGACCAGAGATGATTGTGGATGCATCTGAGAAGGTGAAACTCATTAGAGATAGACTTAGGGTGGCACAAGATAAACAACGACATTGGACCGATAGCCGTCAGAGACTATTGGAGTTTGAGGTATATGTTTTGTTTCTATTGCTTGTGATTGCTTTATTTTAGGTTGAGTGTTAAGGCTGTATTTTGTTCTAGGATGGCGATCAGGTGTTCTTACGGATTTCTCTGATACGGGGCACAATTCACTTTGGTGGAGACGAGAATCTTAGTCCACGGTACATCAGACCCTTCAGTATTCTTGTGAGGGTCGGTGTAGTGGCCTACAGACTAGACTTCTCGCCTGTACTAGAGGTTATACATGATGTGTTCCATGTGTCATAGCTGAGATGGTACGTAGGAGATCCTAGTAACGTATTGGATCACTCCAAGATCGAGGTGGGTCCGACTCTCAGCTACCCAGAGCAGCCAGAAGAGATTCTGGATCGCAGGGAGAAGGTGCTACGAAACCAGACGATTCCCTTAATATGCATCGCATAGAGGTATCACTCTCTAGGAGAGTCTACCTGGAAGAGGGAAGCCGAGATGCTCGAGCGATACCCTTATCTATTTGAGCCGTACGGTAATCTTTCTTCTTGCTATGATTGCTTGTTGTAGTATTAGTCCTTCCTTAAATTTTGAGGACAATTTTTTTTTAAGGAGGGTAGACTTATTTTTCACTACTATATTTCTAGATGAGGATATTTTTGTCATTTAGCATATTTTATATTTAGTGATTAAATATTTATATATTATGCTACTAATTATTTATTATGTGTTGTGCTATTTATTTATAAGTTAGTGGGCTAGCCTAATTATTGGGCTGACATTAGTGGACCCATTAGAACTTGTCATGATACATTGAGCCCAACATTGGGTTATGCCCATTAAACTCATTTTCTTTAGTTAATTAAGGAGATTAGATTATTTTTTATTTGATTAAATGCTTCCTAATATAGTCCTCCTAATTAATTCCTCATAACTAGCTAGTGGAGGGTATTGTTGACAATGTGAATTACTTGGAGGAGGGGCAAGAGGGGGCCAGCCATATAAGAGGGTCTCTCTCTCTTCTCATTAATTTATTTCAATTTAAATCCCTAATTGTGTTTTTTCCAAAATAATTTTATTCCACCACCAAATTTATCCTAATTTACTCTTATTCTCTTTCATTTACATCACCTAAGGAGCATTGGATCCTGGATTGTAAGGAGCACTTGGAGAATGAGCCATTAGATAGGAGCTTGTGTCATAATTGTGTCCATTTGGGTTTGTCTTGGGAATCCATCTCCCGATAGGTATAATTCTGAATTTCTCCTTAATTAGACTCTAATTCATGCATTTGATCATTACAAAACCTTTTTCGGCTTAGGGCTATCCATAGGAACAAGAACTAGGTTCATATGACTTATATTATGACTTCTACATAGGTTATTGTGTCTAATTTGGGAAAATTCTGAGATTAATGCATCAAGTGTCTGTCATTAGATATATTAGGTCTAATTAGACTTGTATTGGAAGTGTGGGACTAGATACGTGTCCACAATTGGATATGAATAGGGCGTATCATGGCACTTTGTGATACGATGGCTCATTTTATGGTTTTTTTAGCATGCTAGTGTATTCCTCTCTAAATTGTATTATAACTAATTACTTTAGTTATATATATATATATATATATATATATATATATATATATATATATATATATATATATATATATCATGGCACTTTGTGATATGCTATGATACGGTGGCTCATTTTATGGTTTTTTTAGCATGCTAGTGTATTCCTCTCTAAATTGTATTATAACTAATTACTTTAGTTTTATATATATATATATATATATATATATATATATATATATATATATCCACACGTGCATATATGGTACACTATATGAACACCCTATCAACAATACTAAGTCATTATATCAAATACCTATAGTGCACAAGTAGGATACTCTTGATACCCACTCAAACAAAGTGCCAAAATCCCCAATATATATATATAGTTGTATATGGATGTATAGTTATATTGCATTAGCACTATGCACAGTATTGTGGAGTTGGTGTTTCAGTTTACAGGTGAGAGGGAGGTTACATGCTGTCATTATTATCAAGATGATATTATTGTTCAGTTGTTGTTGATTGGTGGTGGTGTTATGTTGTGCAATTAAGCACTGTGTTAGGTTCGGGCACTGCCACTGTTGACAGGCAGTGCACATTTGCGCACTACAAGGGGAGGAAAACATGGCAGTATCAGTGAGGTTTGATACTAGTAGATATGTTGAATAGAAGTATGGTTGGATTAGAAGAGGGAATGAAGGGCAGTTGTGTGCAGACAGTGGCTCAAGTCTGCAACAAGGGGTGCAATATAGTGCCCCGCTCCGTGTAGGCACTATGTACAAGAGATATCGCTTTACTGACTCGAACGAAAGCCTTCTTGAAGAGTTTTCGATCGAAACACAATACGATTGATCTAGGTGAGTGGGCAGAACTTCATTCTCTGATTCTTGCATGCCTAAATAATGAATATGAGTTTTTGAATGCTTGTTTGCTTAAGAAGATAGTTTCATAAGAAGAATGATAGAACCTGCCGCTGCATGCTTAATAAGAGAACTCACATAGCTTGTCATTGAAACGAACTTGCTTGCCTAACTAGAGAACTTGAAATGCTTGTCTAAAGAGAAAGAGATATAACCATTGCCATGCTAAGAGAAAGATAGAAATGTGCATGCTTAGCTACACGGACACCACTATCGAACCTCTGCCATGCTAATAAACAAGAGTAATAGATGTTCATATATTTCTATCGTATATGCTAAAGAAAGAGTAAAACTGCATGCTTAGTTAAAGAGATAGAGAACAATTTACATGCTTGCTTGCTTGCTTATATAGAGATTTTTATATGTTTCTATAGAAGTTATCGAAATGCTTGAACAAAATTAGAGAATGTGGCAGCCAGTCTGCATAAGAGATAGAAATGGTGGCCTGACCGCATAGAGATAAGAGAAAGAAAGAGTAGAGATTGAGTATGTGCTTGTTATAGAACTGCTACATCCATATAGAGTTTATTTGATAGAGCTGTATTTATGCATTGGTCTTAAACAACTTGTGCACAAGGGAAGATCCCACGAACAATTTTTTGGGGCGCCGGGGACTGTTCGCCCTGGGGGGGATTAGAGGAATACCTGAGACAAAGAAGTCCTCGCAATCAGGGGATATTCAAGTCTATTAGATAGCTGGTTCACGTGTCAAGGCAGCTATCTATTATGAGCGAGTATACATAAGTGCAGCGCTGGGCCATGATAACACCGCTGCTAATCTTGAGGAGAAAGACTCAGGGACCATCATATAGTTAGGGCGCATGCTAGGCTAGCCTTCTTGCATACCTAACTGTTTGATACAGAGATGGATAGGAAAAGATAGAACCTTATACATATATGTTTATGCATATATTTCTAACTCGTATGTCTCCTGCAGGATGACCGCTCGATGAAAGGGTAAGAATCACTGAATAAGTGATATGCATGCTATCGAATATGTTCTTCTGTATTAAATACTTGTATAGAGAAGTCTTGTTTTTGTATATGCTTATATCTCGTTCACATGATAAGATATTGCTTATAAGAGAATGATAGAGATGCTAAGAGAGAGAGAGAGAGAGAGAGAGAAAGAGAGAGAGAGAGATAGAGAGAGAGAGAGGATCACGGAAGTCGAGACGTCAAATTCATCCCCATAACTACTTGGTTCATTACCTCGATCTCTGTACGCAATTTTTGAGGCCTATAAATAGGCGACGGGGAGGAGAGAGATAGAACTTTATACCTCTGCTTCTTTTCTTTCTTTTGTGAGGGATGCTGAAGGCTGCGACTCTTTTCGTCGAAGAGTTCGCCGAGGGCGGCCTTGATCCTTGGCCTCCTGATAGAGGTAAGAGAGCGCCAAGATTCTCATGTTGGGCTGCAAAGGACATAGAGACACCAGTGCATAGTCTTTCTGCGTGGATGAGAAATCATCTAGAACACACGCAGACTCTTTACACAACCTTATTGTGTGGATGAGAGATCATCGTGAACATTCATGGGCTTTTTTCATGAGTCTATCTCATAGAAGGTTTACCATCTTGTGCAAGTTAGGACTTTGCTGCATGGATGAAGGCTCGACCTGGATATGCGACCACCATGATTTTTTTGCATGGATAGGGGCTCGACTCGATATGCGGCCACCATGTCAGACACCTCATGCGTCGGCTAGGCGCTGCCGCATAGTCATTATATTGCCTTTGTTTGTTGACGCCTTATATTCTCCTTGTGCAGGCTTTGTTCTCCCTTGTGTGGCTCAGGATGGAGAATAAAAGGATATTAAAACACCCTGCGGGGTGAAGATCAACTTTATGCAGCGGTTCACCAAGAACAGCTCCAAGTGATGAGGACAGTTCGGTAAGAACTAATCCAGGAGATAAGGATGAATATCCTGCATCACGAGCTAGACTGTTCTTGTTCATGCAACATGCTAGCTGCATTTTCCCCTCTATACGACTTGCTACTGGCTGGGGGCTTGTGGCACTGATGATAGTATTTGGATTAGTTACCATTTTTTTCGTCGGTCTTTCCGCCTGTTTGTAGAGCGTCTGCCCATGTTCCTCCCTTGCTATCCATCAGTATGGATTCTTTTCCATATACTAAGGTTTGTACTATGGAGGGATGATCCAGAAAGCATTGAGCTCTGCTGCTGGGCTCACTTGTATCCGTGGCATAAATAATACAGGGGCGCCTTGTAATGGAAGAGGTTCTCGTCGGTGAGAACCCATGAAAACCCTTAAAAGGGATTCCCATCATATGTACCCGAGACCTTGAATATTAATGAAAACCCTTAAAAATATAGTGGATACCCATCATATATACTCATAATCTTGAATAAAGATTTCTCTTTTTCTAGAACTTATTCCTTCATTTGTCTTGTTGTATATGAATTTTGTGTGAACTTTAGATATTGTACTAGAGGTAATATGAACGTAGTATAATACCACAGCCTTTTAAGGATATCCCACGGAGGGATCTTTGGTGGGTCTATTATTTATTGTGCACATTGGATAAAAATAATAAGTTCAAAATAAGCCATATCAAAGGTAGTATGGACATGATAGGTTTTGTGGATCCATTACTTATTTGTGCACTTGAGTGCAAATAATAGGTTCGAGACAAGCCCTGCCAGAGGTGATATAAATGTGGCAGATTTTGTAGACTCAGCACCTCTGGCGTACCTTGGCGAGTACGGGTGATAAGTATAGATGACAACCGATATCAGTGGTAATATGGACGTAATAATCGATAGCCAAGACCCGGGAGGTTTGCTCAGAGGTAATATGGACATGGCAAACTCAGTCGGGGAGGAAGGTCAGGACAATAGTTCAGAGATAATATAGACATGAACCTATCCGAGAGACTCACCGATGAGTGATTTGCTTGGTGTTGTCTATCCGAGAATAAAGATAGACCTGAGGATTGCTCCTCTAGGGAGACTACAGTCTAATGAGAATAGTTTTTGGGTGGTCCAAGCGGGAGTGTAATGGTGGACCTGACGACTGCTCCGCTGGGAAGACTTTGAGGATCCATCATCTGTTGCGTATCCAGGACTCCTAGATACATATATAGTTTTTACAGAAATTTGTAATGAAGGGGACATATTGTATATGGGTACTCTCTGGGGAGAAAAAACCAAGAGTGTAAGGACTGTACATCTTGATTGTCCATCTAGGGATGAGGGGAGTACAAGTCTAGCTTAGACATAGTACTTTTTCAGGAACTTGTCGTTGATAGGCATCATGAGCAAGTTGCCATTGGGTTTAGCGAGCCGGTAGGCGTCGTTGGAGAATACCGATTCTACGACGAACAGGCCTTCCCATTTGGGTCAGAATTTTTTGGCCATCATATGGGTCATAACCATCGGCCTCCTTACGGCCAGGACGAGATCACCCACCTGGTAGGTCCTATTTTTCACCTATTTGTTAAAGGATCCCAAGAGACGCACTTGGTTAAGCTCAATGCGATATTGATCTAAGAAATGTTTCTCGTCGAGTGCATCTAACTCTTGTAGCCGTCGACGTTGATTTTTGTCGACGATTTATTGGAGGAAGAGAGCTACTCGAAGTGAAGGGATTTGGATCTCGAGAGGGAGGACCGCTTTGCTTCCGTACACCAGAGAGAAAGGCGTATTACCAGTAGATGTCAGAACCGTTGTACGGTAGGCCCATAGACATTAAACTAGCTTCTCATTCCAGTCGCGTTTGTTTGATGACACAAACTTTTTGAGTAGCTTTATGATGGTCTTGTTGAAGGCTTCCGCCAGACCATTTGCTGTCGGGTTATAGGCAGTTGACGCTACATTCTGAATCCGATTTGTATAGTAAAACTGGTAGAACACATAACTTGTGAACTATGGACCGTTGTCATGGATGATCTTTTGTGGCAAGCCAAAGTAGTATATAACGTAATGCTTGACGAAGCTGATCACGTTGGACGTCTTGACTTCAGCGAGTGGTACGACTTTCGCCCACTTGGAGAAGTAGTCGGTGATAGCCAAGATGAACCGATGTCCCTTAGCCGAAGACAGACTGATCGGCCCTATGATATCCATGCCCCAGGCTTTGAACGGCCAGGACGCCCCGATCGGGTATAAAACTTTTGAGGGTTGGTGGATAAAGTCAGCATTAATTTGGCACGCTTGGCACTTCCTTGCATAGTCAACGGTATCTGCTACCATTGTCGACTAGTAGTAACCCATTCTACAAAGGTGGTCCTGTAGCTTGGGTCATGGCTTATGGGCACAACAAACCCTACCTTGAGCCTCACGGAGAGCCTACTTCACTTTTGCATTCGATAGGCATCGAAGTAGAAGACCATCATAATAGCGGCAGTACATCATTTTGGTAGCTGTATCGTAATAGAACCGGAGGGAACGTCTTCTTATCAAAGTGGCTTCCCTTAGATTCTTGGAAAAAATTCCATAGACTACGTAGTTGATGAATGGAAGTCTTTAGTCATATGAGTCAGAGCTCGTCTCTACTGAGTAGCTCAGGCACTGATAGAGGTTATTTTTCGGCCAGTCCATGAGTATTGACCGGAACAGCTAGAGAGGCTACGAGTCCGGCTAGGGCATCCGCCTTGATGTTTTACAGTCGAGGGACATGCTCTATGAAGAACCCCTCGAAGGTGGTGATTAATCCAAGCACGACTTGGTGGTAGGGAATCAAATCATCGTTTCCGACTTCGTACTTGCCCCAGACTTGGTTGATTTGGAATTGCCGTAGGCTTCCAGGTGGTCAACTCCCACTTGTTTAGCGAGTTGGAGTCCAATGATGAAAGCATTGTACTCTGCCACATTATTGGAGCATGGCTCAGTGAGGGAGTAGGCACAGTTGATAACCAAATCATATGTAGAAATTAACACTATCCCGAATCTGGTGATGATGCCGCCTTTGGACCCTGTTCTTGAAGTACCGTCAAAGAACATTCACCAGACTGCTTCTGCGTTTGTCATGGTGTTAGAGTCTGCGACTTCGTTAGAGATCTCCATGTAGAGTTTTAAAGTTTCTAGCACCGGGTCAGATGCAAGGAAATCTGCCAATGCCTGACCTTTGACTGCCTTCTGTGGGACGAATATTATGTCATATAGTGACAACTGTATTGCCATATGGCTAGGCGAGAGTTGAGCACTCTAGGTTTCGTCATGAGGACCCTAAGGGGATTAAGTCATGAGATCACGTGGATGGTTTGTCCTGCCACGTGATATCGAGTTTTTTGGATGGCGAAGACTAGAGCAAGGCACTCATTCTCGATGGGGTTGTACCTATGCTCTACGTCAGCCAACATTCTACTGAGATAGTAGATGGCCTGCCCGTGACCTGCGTTATTTGTCTGGGCTAGCAGAGTTCCGAGAGAGAGAGAGATCCATTGCTCGCACAAATAGCAGGAAGGGTCTTCCTACCACGGGGGCCACCAATACTAGGGGATTCATGAGGTACACCTTGATGTCATCGAAAGTGTGTTGGCATTCTTCGTTCCCGACAAATGAGACTCCCTTCTTCATAAGCTGAGTGAACGAATGACAACGTCCAGAGAGTTTTGATATAAATCTCCTCATATAGGCCAGTCTTCCTTAAAGGCCACGAAGTTCTCTGAGGTTCTTCGGTGGGCGCATTTTAAGGATCACTTTGGTCTTATTAGGGCCTACGTGGATACCCTTTGAAGTTAGGATGAAACCCAAGAATTTTTCGCTGGAGAATCCTAGAAAAGATTTGGTAGGGTTCATCTTGAGCTGGTGCATACACATGAGGTCGAACACAGTCTTCAAGTTCTTGAGGTGATCATCTTTGGAGCGACTCTTGACGGTGATGTTATCAATGTAACAATCGACTGTCTTGCGTAGATGCTTATGGAAGATGATGCTTATAGCTCGCTGGTATATAGCACCCGCATTCTTTAGACCGAAGGGTATGACTGTGTAGCAGTATACTCCTATCGGTGTTAGAAATAATGTATGTTTCTGATCGTCAGGAGATATCTTGATTTGATTATAGCCTGAGATCCATCTATGAAGGATATGTGTTCGAAGCCACAGGTGTTGTCAATCATTATGTCTGTGATCGGAAGGGAGAATTCGTCCTTAGGGAAGGCCACGATTAGATCACGGAAGTGAATACAGATCTGGATCTTTTCATTCTTTTTAATGATGAACACGATATTGGCTACCTAATTTGGATGTTTTTCTTCGTAGACGAAGCCACTAGCTATCAGTTTTTTGACTTCAACTTCGATGGCGTTCATAATGTACGGCCGGAACCGCCGTTGCTGCTTTCTGATAGGATTAGCGTTCGGCGAGATATTGAACTTATGGACCACGATTTGGGGGTCTAGTCCCGGCATGTCTTCTTAGCTCAAGGCAAAGACATCAATGTATTCCCTGACGAGCTATAGTAGGGATTCTCGATCCTTATCAGTTAGACTTTTGCTGATGAAGATAAGTTTAGGGGAGGATTCGTCGCCCAGATTGACTTATACGACTTCATCCTCGGTGAGAGATTCTCGCTGTTCGAACTGCATCTCCCATTGTGTGTCTAGGCGTTGGGCCCATAGTTATACTTTAAAGAGTTCCGGTGGATCCTCGTCGTCTTTCTCAAGGTCAGTTGACACCATGTTGACAGATAATATTTGCTTAAGCATCTTCCCAATACTGACGTTGAATTCCTAAGAGGAGGACTCTGAAGAGTGAGAGTGTAACTTATATTCTTCATTCGAACCTTTGAGGATTATGGGAGGCGTAACATACCCTATGCTATGCTTGGTCTTATGGTAGTAATCTTCGAATTTGCCTGCCGAAGCGGTGAGGCGTATGGGCAGTCGTCAACCTTTGCCATAATTCAGACCTCGGTTGCTTTTAAGATTATACTCCATCTTCTGGATGAGGTGTTTGGCTTGACCACTGAACCAGTAGAGTTATATTTTGCCTGTATCAGGTTCGGGCTCTTGTCACTCCAGGATGAAGGACCGGGGCTATTCAACCCTGCCAAAGATGATAGATTTATCTCCCCTCCTCCTTGCTGGAACTGTGAAGTATGAACCTTGGCTAGGGAGGATCTGGTTTACTGCATAGGTAGTAGTCACCTATGTCTGCAAGCGCAGGCCTTGACCGTGCTCCATGGAATACAGTGTGCTTATGTATGAAGCTTCAGAGTAGTTCAAAGATAGACCTTTATTTATAAAATAAGGTATCTTTTCTTCAGGAATTATATCGTCCAAAGAAGGGATGTTTGCGTGAGCAACTACGACTCCTCCAGCTCGTCCTTCCCGAGATCTACCCCAATATGAGCGACGGCTTTGGAGGTTCCCTGTGTAGCTTTACTATAACAGGCTTGGATGTTGTAGGAGGCAGCGGATCATCCTTGGGAGGTTGACTTGGCCTGTGAAGGCGAACGGCCAGAGGTTCGAACGTGGTGGATGGTGCTGGACCTTCCTTCGGAGGTTGATTCATCCTATGAAGGCAGATGAACAAAGGTCCGGGTGCCTTCCTGTATAGTTTTATGACAAGGGGAGAGGTTGTATCGGGAGCACGTAAGACTCTTAAAAGCTCTTCTCATGTTTTCCCAGCCTTTACCTTATCATCAGCGTTATTGCTACCTTCATCTTGGTAGACCTATTTGTACAGGATCGAGTTGGAGTAATTGGCTTTGATTCATTTGAACGGATCAACATTAGCAAAATCCATTTTGACTATGCCGTGTACGTCGACGTACTTCAGGTACTGGTGCAAGGTCGACAACATGATCATATATTCATGTATCCATGGGCGTCCGAGCAAGATATTATAGGATACATCTAAGTTAATGATGTAGCAAGTGACCTCTGTTTTTAAGTCGTCGATCTGGCATTTTAGGTGAATCTTGCCCAGAGGGTAGCTCCTTCCTGCGTTGAAGCCAGTGATGGCAGTATTGGTAGCTTCCAGGTGATGTATCGAAATACCCAAGATCTGAAGCAGACTCCGCAGGATGATGCTAATTGACGAACTTGGATCGATGTGCATCTGGTCCACATTGATGGCACCAATGTACACTGTGTAATACATGGGTCGACCGTGCCGATTATTCTTTAGCAACATATCCTGTTGCGAGAATGTGATGTTAGGCATTGCCTCAATGATATTATTGCAGTGGGGGTAAGCAGCTGGATCTTCAGCTGGCGGCTTAACCTGCGCCATGTAGGTGTCAGCATTTTGCAATGCCTCGCTAAGAGCATCCCGAGTATCTTTTGAGAGTCAAAAAGCTCAAATATAGACAACTTCGCTGGAGTGTTGGCAAGTTGGGCCTAGATGTCGAATTTGTAGGACTTTTCCAGCCCCAGAGCTAAACTTTTTTGCAGCGGCTTATCGAAGCGAGTATCTTTCTGCTAAGACTTGTCCACTGCTGGAAGCTGGGATGGACCTAGATCTGATGCTGTGGGTGCGACTATGGGAAGTGCACCATTATCAGGGGTATCGTACTCTTGTTGGTATGCTAGGCCTGACCTTATTATTCCTTCTGTAGCTTCCTTAGATGGGAGAGAAACCGTATAGTAGAACTTGGACTTCTTGCCCTTGGACTTGTTGGCAGAAGATATTGTCTGCTGCATCAATTTTGGAGCAACATCAGGGTGAACCCACATGACCTCCCAATGTGGCGTGGTAAGCGGTATCAGCCCGTCCATTTGGTCATGAGCTGGCGAAAGATTGATGACCTCCATCGTTGCCCTGGGAATTGGGATTACCCCGTCCTGGGCTTCTGTAGATGGGAAGTTGTCAAACTGGAGCGATACCATGTTAGCGGCATACCATGTTAGCGGCAACCGTCTTGTCATCGATATCCAATGTGAGGGCCTTGGTGTCGAGAAGATGCTGGATGTACCGCTTCAGTGTGTAGCAGTCCCGCATCGCATAATGGACATAATGATTGTAATGGTAGTACTTTGTATTATTCTCCTTGGATGCCTCAACATGATGTTTGATGTCGGGGAGCCGAAGCTTACCACCCTTCATCGGTACATCAAAGATGGGCATGACATCATCATCTTCAAAGGAGTAGGTTTTCTTGGGCTTTGGAACCTCAGTCAGCTTTTGCTCGGGCTTCTTGGTTAAGTTGGCTACCAAGGCCTGTTTTCCTTTTTCGTCGCGGCTGCTGTTGCCGCTGTTATTATTGTTGGGACACTTTCCCTTATCGTCAGCGATATGGATCTGTATTCCTAAGAGCCAGGCGTCTTAGACCTTCTTTTCAGCACTAATAATGTTTATGATGAATGCCATTCAGTCTTTAAACTGACCGTCGCCCATCGAGAGGCTGACTGTTGGAAGTAGGTTTCTGCGCACATGTCCATTAGTGTTGACTCTGGATTGCTTGGGGGTAACCTCAACGCTGCTTGTTAAAAATGTTCGATATAATTTTGGACGAGTTTCCTTTCCCCTTAGGTAATGTCACCTCCACTTTTTAGATTAAGGGTATTTTCGTCTTTTCATAATTAATGAGTAAATGATTGCATGGTAATCAATTTTATTTAATTTACAGTAACCTTAATTGATTGTTGTACTTTATCGCTATTCGATAACTAGGACGCTATGCTAGCTTGTCTTCCAACAGATTCGCACCCTTGTCCTAGATACGCCAGACCGTTAATTAATGCTCGTGTCCCACGTAAATCCAGACCTTTGTACTTCTATTTAATTGTAGAATACCTCTTTGCATTAATTTTAATTATGCAAACAATAAACCCATTTTTCCCCCTTCATTATTATTTTCCATAAATTTTGGGAATGTGTAATTTAACATCAAAACCTTGGAACCATAGGCCTCCAAACCCTTAGACCATGCAATTTTCATAAATTCATTAAACCCATTCGAACCCTAGCCCATTGGAATATCTCCATAATAAGCCAATGCCTTTTTCTAGTATTGACCAAAGTTAACATATTCTAGGTCAAACCCACACCCTTGTATATATATATATATATATATATATATATTCCTCTTATTCCTTCTCTTTAAAACCTAATACCTAATACCCCAGCCGAACCCTTCTTCCCATCTTCCTGTTCACGTCCATCTTTCCCTCACCGGAGTTCGGATCCGCCACCGTGAACTCGCCGGAGCCGAGCGGTCTGAGCCGACCACCACCCGACTGACGACCCTCCGCGACTGCACTCCGGAGACCGGTCAGACCCGCTGACCCAGAGCCGCCTGGATCCCATCGACCGAGAGCACGCTGCACCGTCGAGCGCCGTACGACGCTGCCCATAGCCCGCACGACGCCGCCCAGATCCCGCACGACGCTGCCCAGAGCTACACGACGCCGGACGACTCGCCTGCACGCCGAACGACGCCGCACGCTGCCGACCGAGGTTCCCGTCTGTACGCCGCTGACCTCGCTGTATCCGACCGGAGCAGCCCTTTGACTAGACGACGTCGCGACACGCACGTCTCATTCCCGCGCACAGGTTCGAGTTTCTTCTTGCTTATACGTGTACGCGTACATGCACATGCGTATTCTTCCTTGTATGCATACGTATAATTAGCTATGATAATATACACGTATCGTATGATGGTAGATTGGTGTGTTTGTATGTACATATTATATATCTATATGTATATAAACCTAATTGGTATATGTACTAGTATATGGCATATATATATGGTATATCGCAATTAGTATAAATACATCTATATATGTATTATATACATCTCCCTAGTATATGTTAATATATATAAGATATAAATTCTATTAAAGTATATGTATATACAAATATCTAATATAATGGTAACTAATAGACATTTATGTATGTTAGATCATATTATAGATGACTTGAATGTAATCAGGGATATCCTGTAGTTACATCGACCTGACCCTGTAGCATGATAACAGACTGCCAAATGTACACTGACGTACTGGCGAGACCATACTATTGACTGTCGGTTATGCACAATAACGACAGACGTGACCCCCTAACGTAGCCTGTTGAGACCATTATGTTGATTGTGAGCTAGAGTATTGTCTGATGAAGTATTGTATTATATGATATGTCTATAGGACTGTTGGATCATCCAGACGATACCTTGGAACTCGGACAGTGGTATTGCCAGCTAAGGACCACAGGCGAGTACATTCTCTGACAGTTTCTATTATGTTGATTATCTCTATAATTCTTGTTGTATAGTGTACATGACTCTGACACTGTTGTTTACACTAGTTAGCATTATTGAGACCTGTCACGAGGAGTCGTGATCGGAATCCATCTTGCTAGCTGTGGAAAACGGGGAAATATTAGTAGCTTATGTGATCATACCCAACTTTACATGCAGCATTAGCTCACCCACATTTCACGTCGGTGCAGCCTTACCCTTACATGCCTCATCGCTGTTATATCTGGTTAGCCTGACCTGTTGGGAATGATCGCTAATCCATGTAATGAGTCATATAGTCCCAAGCCGATCACATGATATACTGAGGTTTCACACACTTAGATAGATGATTTCTTGACATGTATCTTGATAGATTGATCTTGTATTTCCATATGTTCTAGTTGTTGTTCTTATACACACTTACATACCAGTTCTTTGTACTTGCGTACACTTGTAGTTCTATTCCTTGTCAGATGCATATTGATGATGATGTTCCAGTATTTCTCATTGCCAGTATTTTATTCTGTCTTATATTTCTTTACACTGTATTATAGTTTTTGTCAATATTTATGGAACTGCTGTTAGAGGTGTATTTTCGTTCCAATCCTGACTGGATATTTTTTTCAGAGAATCTTGAGGATTTCTGTACCACGTACTACGGACCAGGTATAGATGCAGACTATGTACCAGAGATCATCGAGGAGACTATGCTTCTAGATGAGACATTGCCTACAGCTATCTAGATAGTATTTATTTATGCTTGAGACTTATGGAGGTTATTTCAGTTTATGTTTAGACTTATGTTAAGTTTAATTGGAGACTTGTGTTGGACAGCTAGACTGTGATTTATCTTTATGTTGAGACATGGTGTTCAACTATGTCATTTCCTTTTATCTTTTATCGTGCCTTATAGTTGTTGTGATTGAGTTATATTGTGAGATTATTGTGAGATGTATATTGACCTCCTTATGGAGATGGATATCATTGACAGGTGTTTAGCTATATAGAGTTACTGTGACCTAGACAGCGTTCTACCGTCGATACTGCGGCGTAGGCTGGACGTACCCACGCTCTCGTGCCCCTATGTCGGGTGCGGGTCGTGACACGTTTTTAGTGGTGGCCCATGCAGGTCTAGTTTTGCAAGTTATGCGATATCGTGGTAGTGCGACAACTTAGTTGTACTGCTGCGAGCCTGTGCTAGGATATAGGAAATAGGATCTAGGATGAGAATATGCTCAATCACACTAGGAAATTTTGAACTTCTTATTGCTATTCTAATGGATTGCTTCCTTTAGCACTTTAGTGTCCTTCCTTAATAATATCATATCTATCACCTTAATTGATTCTTTGATCTATATTCAGGATGTCGCCGAATACTAGATCCATGAGAATGGGAGCAGCCAACTCAGAGAGGACTGCCACCTCTCAACCTGACGAACAGATACCTGGAGATCCTCCTACATCTCCTGTTCGTGTGGGAGTGTCTGCAACTAATGAGATTCCTCCTCCACCTATACAGAAGATTGCCCCAGCTATGACAGACAACCTTCCACCACCACCGACACCAATTTTTGGAGGAGTGCCCGCTGACGGGGCACAGATGTTCGCACTGATGCAGGGCATGCCAGAGGCCCAAAGAGTAACAGCAGAGGCTCAGCGTGTTCAAGCTGAGGCTCAGAGAATGCAAGCAGAAGCACACCAGACGCAGACCGAACTGATGAGAGAGAGCATGGAGAATGCTCATCAGGCGACTCTCCAGGCTGTGGAGAGAGTAGCACGACAACCGCAACATCAAGGTCAACAACAGAGGCCCGGTACCATAGTGGACTTTAAGAGGATGATGCCTCGAGAGTTCAAAGGCACAGAAGGAATACTATATGATGACGAATGGTTAGAAGACATAGAGAGGAATCTGCGCTTATCACAGATTCTAGAGATTCTTCAGATAGAGGCCGCTGGCAGCCAGATGTTTGATATCGCACTAACGTGGTATCGTACAGAGCCGAGACTCGCTGCTGAAGGACTTACTTGGGAGGACTTTAAGGAACTCTTCAAAGAGAAATTCTTTCCTGACGTAGCCTTGGGAGCATTAGAAAGTCAGTTCCATGACTTAGTCTAAGGAGGTATGTCAGTCGACGAATATGCTGCAAAGTTTTGTCGATTGAGTCGATTTGCACCATCGATGGTTCGAGACCCAGGAGACAGCACAGAAATTCAAGAAAGGATTAAATAGGGAGATCAAGTCTCGTACTTCGGGACGACGTACTGCTACATTTGAGAGTATTCTGATGGATATCCAGATTGCCGAAGACGACTTGGACCTCAGGCCCAAGAGAGGACGCGATACATCCGGAGCAACCGGAGGTAACACAGGACCAGCCAAGCGCCCACACTTTCAACAACAACCTAGGCCATACCAGCAACAACACCAGCAGCAACAACACCAGCAGCAACAACACCATCAACAGGCACCAGTTCGAGGACATGCTCAACAACAGCAACCACAAAGACATAATCAACTCGTTGCCCCAATATTCGTATTGCGGAAAGATGGGACATACAAGAGATATCTGCAGAAAAAGGTTGGGCACTTGCTTATCGTGTGGATCAGCAGCATACCAGCTGAGGGACTGCCCAACTATTTAGACTCGCCAAGGAGGAGGAGCCGCTCAGAGAGGACCAGCCAGAGCACCTATTGTACCAGAAGGCCAGCAGAGAGGACCTCCACTTCTATCGCAGCAGAAGAGGTTTGCTCAGCAGCAGTAGCAACAGAGAGGTGCACCACAAGGACGAGCTTACGCCATGACCACCGAGGAGGCCGAGCCAGCTGGAGACGTGATTTCAGGTTCAGTTTTACTTGATTCTATTCCAACACTTGCATTATTTGATTCTGGCGCTTCCCATAGTTTCGAATCTATATCCTATGCCATTAAACATCATTTAGAAACGGAACCATTAGATAGGACTTACAAGATCACGACAGGAGGAGGCATTATCCTAGTCTATGATTGTTGCAAGGATCGGAGAGTGTCATTGGAAGGCCGAGAATTGAGCGTGAGTTTACTCGTCATGCCACTTCCAGAATATGATATCGTACTCGGAATGGACTGGTTAAGTAAACACCATGCTTCTATAGATTGTCACGGAGGTAGAGTAGTATTTCGACCACCAGGAGAGCCAGAGTTTGAGATTGCCAGAGGAGCAGAGGAGCGGAACAGAGGCACTTTTTGCGGAGCCAGGGTGGAAGAAGAAGAGATACCGCATCCACTTATAGCGGAGTTCCTGGATGTATTTCCAGAGGAGTTGCCAGGTTTGCCGCCAGACAGGGATGTTGAGTTCTCTATAGACTTGATACCAGGAGCAGAGCCTATTTCACAATATGTCTATAGATTTAACAACAACGAATTGGTAGAACTAAAGAAATAAGTTAAGGAGCTGCAAGACAAAGGTTTTATTAGATCCAGTTCATCGCCATGGGGAGCACCGGTATTATTTGTACCAAGAAGGATGTAGAATTTGTCTGGACAGAAGAATGCCAAGCCGCATTCGATGGCTGAAGAGAAGATTGACGACAGCGCCAGTTTTGACATTGCCCTCAGGGACAGGTGGATTCACTATCTACAGTGATGCTTCAAGAAAAGGGTTGGGATGCGTTCTTCAACAACACGGGAAAGTAATTGCCTATGCTTCAAGACAATTATGCCCTCATAAAAAGAACTACCCCACTCACGATCTGGAATTAGCGGCAGTTATCTTTGCCCTAAAGCTGTGGAAGCACTATCTGTACGGAGAGCGTGTGGAAATCTTCACAGACCACAAGAGCTTAAAGTACATGTTTACATAGAAGGAGCTGAATATGAGACAGAGAAGGTGGTTAGAATTGATAAAAGACTTCGATATCTCATTACAGTATCATCCAGGAAAAGCCAACGTAGTCGCGGATGCCTTGAGCAGGTACCCAATGGCTATGTGCTTGACTTCGGATAGACACTTATTAGCTGATCTTGAGAGCTTGGAAATTGAGGTATTAGTTCCAGGAGCTAAGATTCAGATGTGGGGACTGCAGATTCAATCAGAGCTGATAGACAGAATTAGAGCTGCACAGTACAATGATGAGACTCTAAGGAATATTAGGGCACAAGTTCAGGCAGGATTGATAGACGATTTCACTATTGCGGGTGATGGATCCTTACGACATCGCACGAGGATGTGTGTGCCAAGTGGAGAGCTGTGCGAAGAAGTTTTACAGGAGGCACACCGCTCTCAGTACTCGATGCATCCCGGAGCCAACAAGATGTATTGAGATTTGAGGAAGCATGTATGGTGGTATGGTATGAAATGCAAAGTAGCACGCTTCGTATCCCGATGTTTAGTGTGCCAACAGGTGAAAGCAGATCGTCAGAGGCCAGGGGGATTGCTTCAACCTTTACCCATTCCAGAATGGAAGTGGGAGCACGTGACTATGGACTTCGTTTCGGGACTTCCTCGTTCTCCAGGAGGAAAAGACGCAATTTGGGTCATCGTGGATAGATTGACCAAATTAGCCCACTTCTTACCTTTTAAAGTGGGTACTTCGACGGAGAGGCTAGCAGAGATGTACGTACAGCAGATTGTCAGATTACATGGAGTTCCTGTGAGTATTATCTCAGATCGGGATAGTCGTTTTACTTCCCATTTCTGGAGGAGCCTGCAGTCTAGCTTGGGCACTCAGCTCAAGTTCAGTATCGCATATCACCCTCAGACAGACGGGCAGTCTGAAAGAACTATTCAGACTCTTGAAGATATGCTACGCACTTGCGTATTAGATCTCGGAGGTTCTTGGGAGGATCATCTACACTTGGTAGAGTTTGCTTACAACAATAGCTACCAGGCCAGCATTGAGATATCACCATTCGAGGCTTTATATGGACTGAAGTATCGTACCCCTTTATCTTGGGACGATGTTAGAGAAAGAGCCTTGTTAGGACCAGAAATGGTCGTGGATGTAGCAGAAAAGGTAAAACTTATCAGAGACAGACTGCGATGGCGCAGGACAGACGCGGCATTGGGCAGATAGTCACCGTAGACCCCTAGAGTTTCAGGTATTGTTTTGATTTGTTTTGTTTGGTTTGTGATTGCTTTGTTTTGGTTGCATGTTAAGATCGTTGTTCTAGGTTGGCGATTTGGTGTTCCTACGGATTTTTCCGACACGGGACACGATTTGTTTCGGCAGAGAAGGAAAGCTTAGTCTACGATACATCGGGCCCTTCAGTATTCTTGCAAGGGTCGGTGCAGTGGTCTATAGACTAGACTTGCCGCCTGCTCTAGAAGGAGTACATAACGTGTTCCACGTGTCGCAGCTGAGACGGTACATGGCAGATCCTAGTCACGTATTAGATCACTCGGAGATCGAAGTTGGACCGACGCTCAGCTATCCTGAACAACCGGTGGAGATCTTGGATCATAGAGAGAATATATTGCGAAACCAGACTATTCCCTTGGTTCGTGTTGCATGGAGAAATTACTCTCCAGGAGAATCAACTTGGGAGAGAGAGGATAAAATGCGCGAGCGGTATCCATATCTCTTCGAGACTTGAGGTATAATTCATTAATTGATTGCTTGTTCTTGTGATAGTTATTTTAAATTTCGAGGACAAAATTCTTTAAGGAGGGTAGACTTGTCACCCCCACTTTTTGGATTAAGGGTATTTTCGTCTTTTCGTAATTAATGAGTAAATGATTGCATGGTAATCAATTTTATTTAATTTATAGTAACCTTAATTGATTGTTGCACTTTATCGCTATTCGATAACTAGGACGCTACGCTAGCTTGTCTTCCAACAGATTCACACCCTTGTCCTAGACACGCCAGACCGTTAATTAATGCTCGTGTCCTACGTAAATCCAGCCCTTTGTACTTCTATTTAATTGTAGAATACCTCCTTGCATTAATTTTAATTATGCAAACAATAAACCCATTTTTCCCCCTTCATTATTATTTTCCATAAATTTTGGAAATGTGTAATTTAACATCAAAACCTTGGAACCATAGGCCTCCAAACCCTTAGACCATGCAATTTCTGTAAATTCATTAAACCCATTCGAACCCTAGCCTATTAGAATATCTCCATAATAAGCCAATGCCTTTTTCTAGTATTGACCAAAGTCAACATATTCTAGGTCAAACCCATACCCTTGTATATATATATATATATATATATATTCCTCTTATTCCTTCTCTTTAAAACCTAAAACCTAATACCCCAGCCGAACCCTTCTTCCTATCTTCCTGTTCACGTCCACCCTTCCCTCGCCGGAGTTCGGATCCGCCACCGTGACCTCGCCGGAGCCGAGCGGTCTGAGCCGACCACCACCCGACTGACGACCCTTCGCGAATGCACCCCGGAGACCGGTCAGACCCGCTGACCCTGAGCCGCCTGGATCCCATCGACCGAGAGCACGCTGCACCGTCGAGCGCCGCACGACGCTGCCCAGAGCCCGCACGACGCTGCCCAGAGCCCGCACGACGCTGCCCAGAGCTGCACGATGCCGGACGACTCGCCTGCACGCCGAATAATGCCGCACGCTGCCGACCGAGGTTCCCGCCTGTACGCCGCTGACCTCGCTGTACCCGACCGGAGCAGCCCTTTGACTCGACGATGCCGCGACACGCACGTCTCATTCCCGCGCACAGGTTCGAGTTCCTTCTTGCTTATATATGTATGCGTACATGCACACGCATATTCTTCCTTGTATGCATACGTATAATTAGCTATGATAATATACACGTATCGTATGATGGTAGATTGGTGTGTTTGTATGCACATATTATATATCTATATGTATATAAACCTAATTGGTATATGTACTAGTATATGGCATATATATATGGTATATCGCAATTAGTATAAATACATCTATATATGTATTATATATATCTCCCTAGTATATGTTAATATATATAAGATATAAATTCTATTAAAGTATATGTATATACAAATGTCTAATATAATGGTAACTAATAGACATTTATGTATGTTAGATCATATTATAGATGACTTGAATGTAATAGGGATATCCTGTAGTTACATCGACCTGACCCTGTAGCATGATAATAGACTGCCAAATGTACACTGACGTACTGGCGAGACCATACTATTGACTGTCGGTTATGCACAACAACGACAGACGTGACCCCCTAGCATAGCCTGTTGAGACCATTATGTTGATTGTGAGCTAGAGTATTGTCTGATGAAGTATTGTATTATATGGTATGTCCATAGGACTGTTGGATCATCCAGACGACACCTTGGAACCCGGACAGTGGTATTGCCAGCTAAGGACCACAGGCGAGTACATTCTCTGACAGTTTCTATTATGTTGATTATCTTTATAATTCTTGTTGTATAGTGTACATGACTCTGACACTGTTGTTTACACGAGTTAGCATTATTGAGACCTGTCACGAGGAGTCGTGATCGGAATCCATCGTGCTAGCTGGGGAAAATGGGAAAATATTAGTAGCTTATGTGATCATACCCAACTTTACATGCAGCATTAGCTCAACCATATTTTACGTCGGTGCAGCCTTACCCTTACATGCCTCATCGCTGTTACATCTGGTTAGCCTGACCTGTTGGGGATGATCGCTAATCTATGTAATGAGTCATATAGTCCCAAGCCGATCACATGATATACTGAGGTTTTACACACTTAGATAGATGATTTCTTGACATGTATCTTGATAGATTGATCTTGTATTTCCATATGTTCTAGTTGTTGTTCTTATACACACTTATATACCAGTTCTTTGTACTTGCGTACACTTGTAGTTCTATTCCTTGTCAGATGTATATTGATGATGATGTTCCAGTACTTTGTTCCAGTATTTCTCATTGCCAGTATTTTATTCTGTCTTATATTTCTTTACACTGTATTATAGTTTTTGTCAATATATGTGGAACTGCTGTTAGAGGTGTATTTTCGTTCCAATCCTGACTGGATATTTTTTCCAGAGAATCTTGAGAATTTTTGTACCACGCACTACGGACCAGGTATAGATGTAGACTATGTACCAGAGATCCTAGAGGAGACTATGCTTCTAGATGAGACATTACCTACAGCTATCTAGATAGTATTTATTTATGCTTGAGACTTATGGATGTTATTTCAGTTTATGTTTAGACTTATGTTAAGTTTAATTAGAGACTTGTGTTGGACAACTAGACTGTGATTTATCTTTATGTTGAGACATGGTGTTCAACTATGTCATTTCCTTTTATCTTTTATCGTGCCTTATAGTTGTTGTGATTGAGTTACATTGTGAGATTATTGTGAGATGTATATTGACCTCCTTATGGAGATGGATATCATTGACAGGTGTTTATCTATATAGAGTTACTGTGACCTAGACATCGTTCTACCGCCGATGCTGCGGCGTAGGCTGGACGTACCCACGCTCTCGTGCCCCTATACCGGGTGCGGGTCGTGACAGGTAACATCCATCAGGGTGGATATCGTCATGTCACTTCCTTCGTCATAAAATCTTTTGAAAAAAGACTCTTGAGGTCGTCAAACGATGAGATACAGTTATCTTGTAGGTTACAAAACTAGTCGAATGCTACCTCAGTCAATATCTCTATAAAAAACTTGGTGAGAAGTGCGTCACTACGAGGTAAGTGCCCTGTTGCAGTATCCAAGTAGCTCATGTATTGACGGGAGAAAGTCTTCCCATCGAATGTATTCAAGTTGAAAGGTCTTGTACTTGGGCGGGTATGGCACATTCCTCTACTTGCGGAGGTATGGTTGTCGTATCCTGAGCTCGCGTAGTGAATCCCGGCTGCCTATGGAATCTAGGTGAGCCTGATGTTCCGGGACTTCCCTCATTGCTTCTCTGGCTTCGTCTCTGGCGGAAGGGGCAGATGAGCCAGGCAGAGGATAATTTTTACCTATGGGCGGAGCGGCTGCGTCGGAGTCCGCATTGGTCCCAGGGTCCTAGCTCGCTTGTCCAGACACCCTTGCTAGTTAGGAATCCATGTTTGCTTTAATTTCCAGCCTTGCCTGAGCCAAGGCTTGCATTGATGAACTCACCATCTACATCATGGCCTCAAGAGCCTCGAGGCATTGTCGGTCGCTGGGGCGTTCTTGATCATCCCCTGCCATCTATACAGTCCTGACATGGGGAGAGATGAACGGGGTAGTGGATGCCACACTTTTTATCTCAAATTCTTGTCAAGAGTAGTCATTAGGTAGCGTCGCCTCCTCCTCGAATTCGAAGAGAGTACTACCCCCAGCGTGGGAGGCTACATCATTTTAACGAGGGTGGCTACCCCCAGGGACATCAGAGTCTGTTCCTTGGAAATTTCTACCTTCTCGGAACGTCGGGTTGTTGTATAGGTCCGGTGAATCATTACCTCCATCTTGTGCAACCCCCAGGGGTCTTGAGAAAGAACTACCCCCATTGGCTGATAGCTTTTTCTTCAAGCATGTACCTTAGAAAATACCTTTCGTAGGTTCCGCTGCTGGTCCTTCTCGTAGTCTTCTTCTCGATACATTAGTTGATAGTGACGGACTGGAGGTGATATGCTTCCTTTCTCGCATGGTGGAAGGGTCCTTTTGAGTAGAGTAACATAAGGTAAATGGTAGTTCCTCCTCCTTTAGTGTTTTTACCTAATTTTTGAATTATTGTCGACTCGGTGCCTACGGATGCAGGCGTTAGAATATTGACTGCCTGTTTGTTTGCACTGCTTCTTTAGCACAGCAACAGTTGATGATGATGTTGGCACAAGGGTATCCTAGAGGGGACACCTCTCATGCCGTGGTTGCTTCCCTCACTTTACGATTATGGTTGAACACATTGCACAAATCAAGCGATAGCTGATTTATGTTTACACACCTGTTATGAGTCCGGGTAGACTGAGTACACGGGTGTTTAGGTATTGCTTTTGTTCCCTGATCTAGGGTTCGTACAAGAACTTTTTAAAATTATCTGTGGAAGACTTTTGAGATGGACCCTCCCTATTTGCAGCTGTGGGCTGGACACACGAGGCGATCTTATATAACTTTCCATCAGGGGCACGTATAACGGTTAGCGGTGCCCGCTGACAGTCAGCCAAATGGACAGTTGCTTGAGCTTGACGAGCTCGCACTGCCCTAGACTTCTTCGACTTAGCACGTGTAGGCATATAGTACGAAGAGTCCAAGTTTTGTTTTTCCTCGATGCGACATATGGAAGCATGGACAGACGAGATTCTATCAAAGGCAGAGCTTCTTGGGGTGTCAAAGATGCCTGTGGTTGAGCTGGAAGCCGCATACTGCTTTCTTCTCTGTATCCTTCATTGTGGCCTCATGGCTGTGCATCAACCCCGAAACTCTTCACATCGTATTGTTTTCCTCTGCCAGAGTTTGGGTGTTGAGCATTCTCCTTTTTAGACAAGAAGGCCGCATGAGCAGGGATAGCCAGAGTGTACGCAGATTGTGCATCTTCAGCATCAGAAAGAGAGAGAGAGAGAGAGAGAGAGAGAGAGAGTGGGAGCGCATGCTCCATAGTTGGGTGAGGCGTATCAGCCTTTGCAACCCATGTCCTGCGGGTCTTCTGGTGCTGAGTACCCTTCTTGTTGGAAAGGGCTGCCCATAAGCAGTGGACGCATGATGTATGGTCTTTGCGACAGAGAGAGAGACGGGGAGCACATTCTCCACAGTTGGGTGAGATACAACGGCCTTTGCAACCCACGTCATGCGGGTCTTCTTAGGCTTTGCTAGCCTTGGAGAAGGACTAGCGCTTCCCTCCGAGAGCATCTCCTCGAAAGCCTACTGGTCGAAGCGGACCACCAGCATTCTTTGAGTTGATACGAGCTTGGCTGCGTCGAATTGCATCACAACTTTCTCATCAGAGGAGAAAGATGTCCCCAGCAGATTCGCCACCTTGTTCGCCCTTAAATGAGTTCTTACAAACTTTGTATTTAAGGAACGAAAAGAGAGTACAAAGAATCCTAAACAAAATTATCTAAGGACAATATTTTGATCTGGGATGTGACGATAGACAAAGAGCACTGTGGCAGCTTTTTTACTCCGTTGATGATCCGATACAGGGTGAGGAAGCTTATGTTCTCTCTTTTCTCGTCTCGGTATGCTCTCTCTGTGTGTTGAGCGATCCCTCTCTGTCTATCCCCTTTTTGGGTATGCCACCCGAGTATATATAGTCATCCTTGGACGCACATATGTTGGGCCACATGGATGCTAGAGGGTGCAATGTGTGCCTCCTTAATAGGGTACAGTTGTAACCGTGAGCGGGCCATGCTGTCACGTGGGCGCTTGTTAGGATTTTCTATTGCTGAAGATCTGGGTGGTTCTTGTCCTTTGTGGGCGTGACTTGGTCAGCTTTGACACATAGTTCACACTTAGTTGGAGAGATTTCCTCTGGTTGTAACAACGAGATTCATTATTCATAGATTATGAATCATATCTGGCCAGAGACGCATAGGACGCATGGAGTTTGGGATACCTGGGGCCAGAGATGCATGGAATGCATAGAACCTGGAAAGCATGGAGCCAGGGATACATATGACACATGGAGTCTGGGATGCATCGGGTCAGAGATGCATGGGGCCGCATGGAACCTGGGACGCATGGGGCCAGTTGTGCTGTACATGTGGAGCTGCACATCCATCGAGAGTGAAGTTCTGTACTAACGTGAGACTTCTGTCATTTAGTGTTTTTGCGTCTTTTGAGACATTCAGAAAGTTTTTTTTGTCAGGATTCTGTATCATAGAAGTTCCAGTAGCTAGGATGACGTGTCAGGTCCATCTATGGCCAAATCTGCTTTGGCTAATTAGGATGCATGGATGTCGCCTTTCTGGGTAGCAGGGTGACTCTGCGGCCTGATATCTTCTACACTTTAATTTGGGGCGTATGGTTGTTGGACGCATGGATGCATATTTTCTATGCTTCTACAGGAGAAGTGTCATTAGCAGCATATACAACTGCAGTAGCAGTGAACCTGTGCATGAGGTGCACATGTGTCAGTATGAGGAGTTTAATAGGGTATCTTGTGTGTGTGTAGATTGTGTCAGTTCAGAATAGTGAGGTATATGGGAAATTGAGTGTGAGTGTAAGTGTGTGTGTGTGTGTGTGTGAGATTGACTATGCAATTGACTATGAATGTGTGAGTGATTGTATCAGTGAGAGTGAGTGTAAGGTGTATTAGTAACTAGGTAAATATGGAAGTTGGGTTGGTAAAATATCTTAGGGATATATGGGTATTAGTAAGATGAGTGAGGGTAGTTAGTAGTGAATAGGACTTAAATCTTGGATATCTAGTTATTAGTTAAGATAATGTTAGGTAATTACCTATGGGTTGAGGTATCAAGTTATATTGATAGATATCAATATAAATAGATATATCTAATTAGTATATGAGATACCTAGTATTTAGTATTATATATATATATATATATATTATGGTTGACTTAGTAGCTAAGATACCAAGGTAAGTGTTGATACCATGGTATTGTGATACCAATGCATTAATAGTATTGAATAGTGAGATATGGATGAGTAAATACTCTAATTGTTGAGACTAACTAGTATTTGCCTAGAAACTTGGGTTTGACCTAGTATGACCAAGATGACCTAGTTTTGACCTAGAAACCATATGTCTATCTTGTTGACTTATATATCATTCAAGAACACCAATTGACATTGATATTTCATATTTAGGTCTTTGAGGCATTGATAGAGATATTGTTTGATACTTCACCCCAGATTACAAGCGAGTACATTCTCTGACAGTTTTTCGTTTATGATATCTTCTATGTTTCTTGTATTTAGTGTAGATATCCTTGACTTCTTGACACAAGGTTACATGGATTGGTATTCTCCGGATCCCGTCATGAGATATTATTCCTGGTAGTTCTTGGCGTATCCTGTACATGTCCTGTTGCTCTTGTACTTGTATGGACACTAATTCCTGGAAAGACTAGCTACCTTCTTCGAGAATCCCATGTCATAACGTGCCATGGTTGGATCTACTATACCAGTCGGGGGTTGGAGAATGTTAGTTAGATATGTGATCATACCCACCCTGTACGAGTATTTCTGTACAAGTACCCAGTTAGTGTTAATCATACACCTTACATATGATTAGCTAGGCTATGATTCCTGTACAAGTTCCCAAGCCAATCATATATTGAAGCTAGTACTCACTCACTTAGTTAGTGGTTTTTCTTGACTCCTATATATGATGCTCATCTCTCTTGTACCGTTTACAGCATTTCTATATTATGTATATTTTCTCCTCATGCTCTATTTATCTTGTTTATTTTCTCGATTTAATGTTATATAGTCTTTATCATTTATTTGAAACTGCTGTTTGATGTGTGCTTTGCTCCAATCATGACTGGATATATTTTTTAGATAATTTAGATGACTGGTATCCTACACACTATGTACCTCAGGACGTAGTGGGTGTAGAGTTGGAGACGGTGGCTCAGGAGGAGCCGATACTGGGAGATGATCAGTTAGTAGCAGATAGTTATATTATTGTATTGGATATATCTCAACTTATATATTTTGGCATGCATTATATTTGAGACTATTGTGATAGTCTATTAGACTTTGTTATGAGTTGTATTTGTGACTTGTGATTCTATTTTTTCAATTCCATATCGTGCTACATCTTCCTCTAGTTTTATTCTAATTGAGTATTGATTACTATTTTGTCCTCCATTTAGAGTTGAGATATCTTGATATATATATATATATATATATATATATATATATATATATATATATATATATATATATATATATATTGTGTGAGATATTTAGATAGTATTGATGACCTAGACATCGTTCTAACGCTGATGTTGCGACGTAGGCTGAACGTACCCACGTTTTCGTACCCTTACACCGGGTGTGGGTTGTGACAGGGAGGGTGGAGGCGGGACGCTACGCCTTCGACCCCAGTCCGCTGACCGGGTAGCGTAACCCCCGAGTTTGAGGCTCTGGAGATGTCGTAGGTGGTTCAGAAAAATCTTCTGGTATAATGCTGTCTTTGGCACAACATATTTTTTCATTGCAAATGTCTATATCTGATCTTGCTTATTATTTTTTCGTAAATACATGTTAGATGAATAATGCAATATACAAAAGCAAATATGATAACGTTTAATACATATTTGGACAATGCCTAAGTTTAAGTATCAATATTATAGAGATTGTATGATTGTTAGTGAGTATTATAATATTAAACTTAAACAATTATCCATATTCAAAAACTTAACTCAATCATTGGGCTCACCCTCTAAACTCCATTTAATATAATTTCATTGCATGACCCATATTCACCCCACACTTTCTTTCCCATATAAAGTTTAAGTCATTTTTTCCTTGAGAGCCAAGGACATGTCCTATTCTCATGCAAACAAGCTTGCACTTGGTACCCTACCTGCCAACCATGCAGGACACCTTATCATGCCATACCCTCTTCACATAAAATCTCGACAAACACCTTTCCCCAAGCCTACTCCCCTGCACACACCAGTACTCTATGCTTAAAGAGTAGACCTTCCTTCCTCTCTCATACATTTTCTCCTTAAATGCTACTCACCCATGTTTCCATGCTTGTGGGAGAGATGGAGAGTGTAAATAAATTTAATTGCACTTGCTAACAGACTGGGTTACGTAGGAAATGTAAATACAATAGTGTGAGAACAAGTTCAAGATTCTGGGGAAGTAGGACGATGGAGATCGGATAAAACTGATCCTTTTACTCCCCTAACTATCAGACACAACTATGGGATGGGAAATATAGGGGCAAGCAGGAGCTTAGTGTCGAGAATAACGTCTACTATCGTATTGGCTATCATTTTAAAATTATGAAGCACCAGGTATTTATAGAAGGATGATCATTCGACCATTGTACTTGACTTTCCTATAAAGTCAAGATGTAGACGGGAAGAAGCCGTAGAGTGAGAAGCTTCCATAGGCGATCGTGGCTTATAATGGAGAGGACATGGCCCACATACCAGCGTGACTGGTCAGGATCATAAACCTTGAAAGATGCACTTTATTCTAGAGGTACCAGGTGGCATTGCAGTTATATTAGTTTATCCCCAAGATAGGACCGTTGGGGAAGAAGAGTGTCCGACGATTAGCAAACAGTTGTCCATATACTTACTGAGCGGGAGCTTCAAGAGGAGAGGTGGTAATTACGGGGTAAGTGGATGAGCACATCCTCTCTACGTAATTAGCTGATGACAATAATTGCTGACCAGAGGTTCCGCTTTAATTATTTTGCTTGGAAAAGTAGGACGTTAAGACCCCTTTCCGCGGGTAGAAAACCCATATGCACAATCATCCTCTATGGGCCCAGAGGAGATACCCCTATGTATGGGATCTGCTTTGACGTGGCTAACATGTTGGCGGCTGTCAACAGTTAATGGATGCACTGCAGGTCCCTCGTATGATATGGCTCACTTGATAGCTGTCATGTGAGGTGATGGTTTGAGAGCTTCTCTCCGCTGGGGGGGGGGTACTTTGGCTCATGTCTTCCGCTACAATGCTTCATCCCGAGTCTTCTGCTGGGATGTGCCTTAGCCTGTCTTTCGCTAGGATTATTTGACGTGGCTTTTTTTTGCAGGTATAGGATATAGTTTTAGAGATTTTTTATGCTTCTACAAGACCCCATTCAAAGTTTTTTGAATGAGTCTTCAAAAATACTTTGAACAGAGAAGCATGCCCAGATTGATCAGAGATCCTTAGCGGAGGAGACAGTGACTAGTAGGCAATCTTTGGCGAAGAAGAATGTGTACTGCCTTGGGGAATAGAATATGTCAGAGACTCTGTAGAGTGATTTGAAATGATATGACATGCCTTACTCGCAGAGAGGTGACTTAGAGTATATGTGTGATGTGGAAGAGAGCGATTGGTAACTCGATTTTGGCGCTTCGATTGGCTTCTTTGGAAGGGAGCGCTACATCTGATTGGGAATGTTCGAGATTTTACCTACAATCAGTTGCGGTTACCCAGGTTCATCATAAATGACAGAACCTTCACAATTGCCTTGAGCTTTTCATACATTAGTTGGGATCCGCTCGTCTTCCCATGCATTATTTCAGGTAGGCAAATCGCCTTTTTTCTATTATAAATATAAGAGCTTCATAGTGGGGGGGGTGTTCAAATTTTACAACCATAGACCCTAAGAGAAACTCTTACTAGCACCCTTGGGAAACTTCCACCCCCTTCAATCGTTCCTTGCCTTCTCTAAGTTCTGGCATTGTTGCACCTTCTAACGCTCCTCTGAGGCAAGCTTCCATGTCTGTATTAAGAGAAAGATAAGTTGGTCTAGATTATCAAATTTTACTCCGACGCCTTCTCGATCGTCAAGGAAGATGAAGTGAGAGGAAGATAAGTTGGTCTAGATTGTCAAATTTTAGCCACTTTTTTTTTGAAGCAAAAAAGTTATTACTTGACCAGTGGGAGTTATACTAGACTATGATTCCCTCCCATTGACTCCAAATGAGAAGGAACTATTGATGTTAAGAGAAGCTCTACACCGACTTCTCCACACTTTATGGTTTCATTCTCTGTAGGACCTTGCAGAGGTTATTAGTGACTCTAACCATCCTTCCTCTTGATCGTGTTTTGTTATGCTTTTTCCTTTTTTTGAATGGGCCAAGTTGGCCGTGCCTTGTAGTTCTCTCCTCTCTTTTTTCTTAATAAAGTTTCCTTCTCCTTTCCTCCTTGTGCTGACTCTGTTGATATGCAGGGTAAGAAATATCTCCCGAACACTTAAGGTTAACTCCTCGACTTGAGGGCTGTGACCACTCTGTAGCGATGATATAGTCTTGGGCACAAACTCATTTATCGAGAGAAATAGGGTTAAGATATAACTGTAGTACAGACATTTTAGGATCTATTACGATCATAGTGGATTTGGTGTTTTAAAGCGTTGGTTGTTCAGAGGTATGGGGACGTGAACAACGTTTATATGGACACTTTAAAGAAAGGAATTGACATTACATGACATATATTGCAACAAAATTGACTATATTGGAAGAATGTAAATCAAGATTATCAGAGGTATTATATGGACATAATAGCTGCATCATTCACATAAAGTGTCTATCGGGTTTCTACCAGTAGGTATTGGCTTGAGACACCTACTACCATTAGTCGAGGTTGGTAGGATTTTGTACCTCGTAGAGCGTCATATTTATCGCCAGGAACTTTGTGAACACTGCTCCTATGTTATCCTCAGTATCCTATGCTGAAAGATCAAAGAAAACTATCTCTTTCGCGAATGAGAAAGATGCGCCAGATGAAGAACTTGGGGGTAATATAGCCTAGATTGTGCTTAATCTTGTGATAAGTACTCGTCGGGCTTGCCTTTTGGGACGTGGTATTGAGGCAAAAAGCGTCATCCTTTTTCGTGGTTTAACCTACTTCCATTTTGAAGATCTTACCCAGTCCATTTCATTATATTCTGGGCGCTCTTGCTGTATATGTAGTAGGGAATACGTCATACTTCTTCTTCTTTTTCTTCTTCTTCTTCTTCTTCTTCTTCTTCTTCTTAACTCTCCTATAAGTCCATAGAGTAGGACCTCTCTTTGCCGAAGACGATTGTGTGCTAGTCATCTGATAGGGGTGTACCAGAAAAACTATATTTTGTTCAAGGCTGGGAGGATCATCCATCTGAAAATCTGAAGGTACGGGCATCAATAAGGGGGTTTTCGTATATAAGACTAATTGTATCTAGTGGTTGGACCTTTCGATTGTGTCCGAAGATTCCAGGTGACTATGGTTCTATTCTTCTTAGACAAGAGTCTATGCATCCTTTGTGAAGGCAAAGAGATTGATGACTAGTGGCTTGATATTGTTTGACCCTTAACGGGGATTCAAGTTGGCAAAACTGATGATAATGGGTTCACTTATATTCGAACCTTTCAGATCGTCTAGGACGTCTAGATTAATGATGAGAGGAGACTCCGACTTGCCCATGGTGCTGAGGTCGATGACTAAAGGCAACCTATTTGTGACCGGGCTCTTATAAGCTTTCAGAGTACTCAAATCAATGATGAAGGATTTTGTTTCCTCGTGGACACTGGTCCTTATTTGTAACATCTGAAAGAAAGCACAATAGGATCCTCGCCCATCCTGTTAGCTTCTATTTCATAATTAGCTATATTACCATCATATTCCATGGATGGCGTTGATTTATAGAGGAGGGCATCTAAAAAGTATGCCTCTAGGGCTTTGAAGGGATTGACATTCGCAAACTCAGTCTTGACCTTCCTTTGTGCATCCACGTACTTGAACCATTGGTAGAGAGTTGATGGTACGATAAGGTTCTCATCTATCCAAGGCCATCCTAATAATACATTATAGGACACTTCTACGTTAATGACATAGCAGTTCACTTTTGTTTGGAGCTCTTCGATGGGGAAATTCAAACATATCTTTCCAAGGGGAGTGCTACGATCGACGTTGAAGTCGAGAATAGTATTGTTGGTAGCTGACAGTCGATGCATTAAAATATTCAAGGTCTACAACAGATTCCTCGGAATGATGCTTAGAGATAATCTTAGGTTGATGTTCATTCATTCCACCTTAATCGAGCCGATGTACCCAATATAGTATAAAAGCCGATCATGCTGGTTGTGATTCAATAACATATCTTCCTGCGAGAAGGTAATATTAGGTACATATCCTGCCCCGACCCCACATGGATGAACGTTCTCACATGGGCGTAATATCGCGCGAGCTTAAGTTGTGCCTGCACAAGACAAGCACCTAAAATGGCCGATTAAAGCTAAGCCACAGAGTCCCACATATAATCCTGAAATAGCGAAAAAAGCATAAACACAAGTATAAAGTAAATCAAGCTCTTTTATTGATATTGAAATATAATTTACAAGCGGTGCTAGGCCGAGATTACAAGTCGCTCAAGCTCTCTCTCAAAATAATGAAATATGCCAAGCAACTTACAACTAGGGATGTTATAATAGGCAATGTTCCAATATATTACGTCATGTATATGTGCTTCAGCTCCGGCCACAACGCTCCAAGGCTCCGAAGCGAACTCCATGCCTTAGCGTACACGAATAGTACTCCGCACCGAACGAGGTACTCCCGTACCCTGCAAGCAATCTGGTTGATTATCAATACATTGAATGCACTGGTAGGGAGTCTTCTCGTCCACTCAACCAAACTAAATACGTTCATTTAGTTATGTGCACCATCTATTTTGTTGTCTTTCTAGTCTTTCCTTAGGATTAGTTTTATGGCATGTAATATAAAGCCTAACCCTTGATGCAGCTATAAAGTGTCGCATGAGATATAAGTAACACGATACGACTTAATAACTTACCAATTGTCCTTCCCTGCTCAAATATGAATCAAGTTAACGAAGCATAAATATATAAATATGAATCAAAAGATCACATAAGAAAACACAAGTTTTACGGGAGTATTTTTGCCTCAGGTAAAATTTATACTTAGAATATTCGGATGTGTTATACTCAGATTACTTATTTTAATACAATGACTCGCATACAGATTACCACAATTAAGCCAAGCTTAATCTATATGAAATGGTCATTGACACTAAGATCCATTTTGGATAATAGCTAGGGTGGACGACTCCATTTGCAACAATGGGTAGCTAGCCCCCGCTAAAGCCCCTGCCTTCCCCTGGGAGGATGATAATCCTTACAGCACGGGGAAATTAGCCCCCCGATGCAAGCCCCTGTCTCCCTCGCTGATGTTGCTAGTAGACTATCTGAGTTTCGCCTAGGTCAAATCGGGCCCGGTACAACCGATGGCCATTCACAGAAAGTGTGAGTTCTTCCTTGATAAGGTTGAATTCCTCGGGCATCTTATTACAGGAGATGGAATCTCGGTGGACCCGAAGAAGATTTTAGCAGTTGAATCGTGGTCTACCTCGAGTTCAGTAGCAGAGATCCTACCGCCACCTTCGAGGAGATACTCAGACAGATGCAGAGAGCGAAGGATAACTTAGAGCTTGGATCTAAGAGGTCGAGGGACACTGGAGGATCCAGCAACAACACGGGTCTAACAAAGAGGCCTCACTTCCAGCAGCAGCACCAGAGGCCTTACCAGCACCAGAGGCAGCAGTATCCCGGTCCAGCTAGAGCGCCGACACAGCAGATGCATCAGATCCAGAGGGAAGTAGTTCCTTACACTTTCTGTAAAAAGCAAGGACACGGATGGGACGCATGCAGGATGAGGCTAGGCCAATGCTTATTCTGTGGATCAGGAGATCATCAGTTGCGGGCTTGTCCTAAAGTCCTAGATCGTCTAGCTCAGGGTGGAGGAAATGCACAGAGGCTACCCGCTTGCCACCAGCGGGACAACAACAGAGAGGATCTCTTCCACCGCAGCAGCAACAGTTTTCCCAGCATTAGCAGCAGAGAGGAGCGCAGCGACAAGGGCAAGCTTTTGTCCTGGCTGTCCAAGAGGAGGAGCCGGTTGGCGATGTTATCTCAGGTTCTGTTTATCTCGATTCCTCTCCAGCTCATATTTTGTTCGATTCTGGTGCTTCTCATAGCTTTGTATCTTTATCTTTTGCTTTGAGGCATCATCTTGAGTCTGAACCATTGGCAAAAACTTGCAAGATCACGACCGGGGGTGGCATTATCCTGGTCAGTGATATTTGTAAGAACTAGAGAGTTTATTTGGGAGGCCGTAAGCTGAGCATATGTTTACTCGTAATGCTACTTCCGAGTTATGATATCATATTCGGAATGGATTGGTTGAGTAGACATCATGCTAGTATCGATTATTGTGGAGACATAGTTTTATTTCAGACGCCAGGAGAGCCAGAGTTCAAGTTTGTCCGAGGAGCAGAGCAGAGCAAAGTCCATTTCTGTGGAGCTTTGGCAGAAGAGTAGGAGCCGCCGCATCCGTTGATTGCAGAGTTCTTGGATGTCTTTCTAAAGGAGTTGCCGGGGTTGCTGCCGGACAAAGATATGAAATTCTTTATAGATTTAGTGCCAGGAGTAGTACTGATATCTTAGCACGTATATAGAGTCAACAACAGCGAACTGGCGAAGTTGAAGAAGCAGGTGGATGAGTTGTAAGACAAGGTCTTTATCCATTCCAGTTTATCACTATAGGGTACTCCATTACTTTTTGTACCAAAGAAGGATGGGTCGGTACATATGTGTATCGAATACAGGGCACTTAACAACCTCACTATCAAGAACAAATACTCGTTGTTGCGAATTGATGACTTGTTTGACCAGTTGAGCGGAGCGAAGGTATTCTCAAAGATAGACTTGAGGTCAGGGTACCACTAGGTGAAAGTGAAGAGGGAAGATACCCCAAAAATAGCTTTCAGGACTCGTTATGGGCAGTTCGAGTTCTTGGTGATGCCGTTTGGGTTGACCAATACCCCGACAGTATTCATGAACCTGATAAACAAGGTATTTCATCAGTACCTAGACCAGTTTATTATAGTCTTAATTGATGATATTCTGATATATTCGAAGACCCCAGAGGAGCATAAGCAGCACTTGAGGATAGTTCTGGAGACCCTCAGGAAGGAGAAGCTATATAAAAACTATCAAAGTATGAGTTCTTCCTTGATAAGGTTGAATTTCTCGGGTATGTTATTACAGGAGATAGAATCTCGGTGGATCTGAAGAAGATTTCAGCAGTTGAATCGTAGTCTACCCTGAGTTCAGTAGCAGAGATCAGGAGCTTCCTTGGATTGGCAGGCTACTATCGGAGGTTTATTCAGGACTTTTCCAGACTTGTAGAGCCGATGACTAGACTGACCAGGAAGGACGTAGAATTTGTCTGAACTAAGGATTGTCAGTCAGCATTTGAGGAGCTGAAGCGGAGATTGACTACAGCCCCTAACTTGATATTGCCATCAGGAGCAAGAGAATTTTCCATTTACAGTGATGCATTAGGGAAGGGTTTAGATTGTGTATTATAGCAGCACGAGAAGGTGATTGCCTATGCTTCCAGGCAATTACGCCCGCATGAGAAGAACTACCCTACCCATGATTTAGAGTTGGCATCGGTTATCTTTGCTCTCAAATTATGGAAACACTACTTGTATGGAGAGAGAGAGTAGAGATCTTCACAGACCTAAGATCTTGAAGTATGTGTTTACACAAAAAAGAGCTCAATATGAGGCAGCGACGATGGTTGGAGCTGATGAAAGACTTTGACGTATCTTTGCAGTACCATCCAGGAAAGGCCAACGTAGTCATGGATGCTTTGAGCAGGTATCCCGTAGCTATGTGCTTGACTAGAGACAGATATTTATTGGCAGATCTTGACAATTTGGGTATTGAGGTACTAGTTCCTAGAGTAGCAACACAGATGTGGGGACTTCAGGTACAGTCGGAGATGATGGACTGGGTCATAGTCGGACAGTATAAGGATGAGTCTCTGAGGAGCATCAGAACACAAGTTCAGATAGGGGCTAGCAGAAGACTTTATCGTCGCAGATGATGGATCATTGAGATACGATACCAGGTTATGTATACCGAGAGGAGTATTGCACGAGGTAATTCTGCAGGAGATACATCGTTCTCAATACTCTATGCATCCAGGTGCCACTGAGATGTATAGAGACATGAAGGAGCATGTATGGTGGTATGACATAAAGCGGGAGGTAGCTAGCTTCGTGTCCAGATGCTTAGTTTGCCAGCAGGTCAAGGCGGAGAGACAGAGGCCAGGAGGATTGCTTCAGCCTTTACCCATTTCGATGTAGAAATGGAAGCATATGACTATAGATTTTGTATCGGGACTTCCGCGTTCTCCAGGAGGGAAAGATACGATTTGGGTCATTGTGGACAGGTTGACCAAATTGGCCCACTTTCTTCCATTTAAAGTAGGTACATCTACGGAGAAGCTTGGAGAGATTTATGTGCGCCAAATTATCAGATTGTACGGTATTCCAGTGAGCATAGTCTTGGATCGGGATAGTAGCATCACGTTCCACTTCTGGAGGAGTTTGCAGGCTAGCTTGGGCACTCAACTCAAGTTCAGTACTGCTTATCACCCTTAGACGGATGGACAGTCAGAGAGGACTATTCAGACTCTCGAGGATATACTACGCACCTATGTTTTGGATCTTGGAGGTTCTTGGGAGGATCACCTTCACTTGGTAGAGTTTTTATACAACAACAGCTACTAAGCCACTATTGAGATATCACCATTCGAGGCGTAGTATGGGCAGAGGTGCCACACTCCATTGTCCTGGGATGATGTTGGTGACAGAGATTTATTGGGACCAGAGATGGTAGTAGATGCAACAGAGAAGGTAAAGCTTATCAGGGACAGACTTCGAGTGGCGCAGGACAGGTAGCGGCATTGGGCCGATAGCCACCGGAGACCTTTGGAGTTTGACGTATAGCTTTAGTTTGTTTTTCTTGTATTTGATATTTGTTTGATAGAGTGCAAAGTTTGTGTTTCGTGCTAGGTTGGCGGTCAGGTTTTCTTGAGGATTTCTCCGACACATGGCACGATTTATTTCGGTGGAGACGGAAAGCTTAGTCCACGATTCATCAGACTTTTCAGTATTCTTGAGAGGGTCGGTGTAGGTGCATACAGACTAGACTTACCACCTACATTGGAGGGAGTGCACAACGTGTTTCACGTGTCACAGCTGAGACGATACGTAGCAGATCTCAGTCATGTATTGGATCACTCGAAGATAGAGGTGGGCCCTACTCTTAGCTATCCAGAGCAGCCAGTGGAGATTCTGGATCGGAGAGAGAAGGTGTTGAGGAACCAGACGATTCTTTTGGTGCCCGTCATATGGAGGCATCACTCGCCAGGAGAGAGTACGTGGGAGCGAGAGACCGAGATGCGGGGGCAATATCTATATCTGTTCGAGCCATGAGGTATAATTCTTTCTTGCGTTGTATTGTTTGCTTTTGGTAGTTAGTTTCTTCCTTAATTTCGAGGATAAATTTTTTCTAAGGTGGGTAGGATTGTCACCTTCACATTTTTACTCAAGGGTAGTTTGGTAATTAACATTGATATTTTAATTTTAGGATTATTTGTATTTAAATATTGTGCATGCATGATTTATTAATTATTGTATTATTTGTTGTTGTTAGTTGTAGACTTATTTTAGACTTGTGCAGTAGACCTATCTTATTTTGTTAGTTGCATGAACCAATATTTTAGATTGGTTTAGTTTGAGCCCATGAATTAGGCCCATGGATTAGAGGTTGGATTAATTAGTGAAACTATTAGACTAGAACCTTCCCTCCCTAATTAGTTTCTTCATGAGAGGCCCCAAGAAGCATTTGAGATATTTTACATAGCTTGGGAGAGTAGTACATGGCCGGCCACCAATAGAAGAGAGAGAAACTATTTTATTTTACCAAATTCCTAAATTCTTAGATCTACAAATTTTCTCTTCTAATTCTTCATTGAGGCTTCTATATTAAAAAATCTACAAGAAGGAAGAAAAAACAAGGAGGAGGAGTTCAAGATCTACAATGAGAGGAGCTATTTTGTACTTGAAAACTTTTTATTGGGAATCCATCTCCCAATAGGTACATTTCATTTTTACCCCTTCTAATAGACTCTATATATGAGATTTAACTATGAGAAACTAACCCACATGCATAGGCTACCTATAGAAATTAGTTTTAGGTTCATCAGAGACCTACGGTGGAAGTTATGTCCAATTTGGTATCAATTTTGGGGAAATTTTGAGATTGACACATGTAGTAATTGTCATTGGGTCTAATAGATTTAATTGATATATGATTGCTTGTTTGTGACTCATGTTGTGTCCATAATTGGATACGTGTAGGCCGTATCTCGTCAATTTGATAAAATGGGTTAATTTTGGGGGTTTTCCTCTGACACGGGGACTTGTGCATATCACATTGTGACACGGACATGTAGTTAATCTAAATACTATACGTTGTAGAAGCATGAAAAATACGCCGGATGGCTATATGCAGCATATTGGTGCAGAGCAGCGTAAGCAGAGGCCTTTAAAGCCACCAAGCGTGCAACAGAGCTTTTTCTGCTAAACACAGCGTGAAATATTAAAAGCTCAAAAGGGCATCCGCGTAAGGCAGTACGTCCAAACCACTTCAGCGTAAATGGGGTGCTTCATCGCCTCCAGGGCGTAAAACTCATCCTCTTTCAGACGCAACATTGAGGTGTATAAGAGACGCTTCGTATTCTCCGAAGTGAACCTGTCAGACCCTACAATGAAGATCCTGTAATGAACCTGACGTCTGGACTTCTGACAAAGGGATACGGCTCGACTACCCAGACGACGGCTATAATAATGGCACAACACTGCGACCCAGGCTGTCATTTACCGCCATCCCCTTTGCGTAAACTGCTTTTACAAAGCACGAAGGGATACGCTGCCTTGTTTTATACAGGCAGACATAACCTGTTTACGTTCTGCAGTAGACAAATCGCCTGCCACATCAAAAGCTGCACTCCGTATGGGGTTCGAGGCACGTCTCTGCATCCAATGCACAGAGCGATGACAGTTGCTCGAGGCACGTCTCTACGTCTAATGCACAGAGCGGTGACAGTTTTTCAAGGCATGTCTCTACGACTGATGCGCATGAGGGGTTGCAGACCTTCAAAAACATGCCTCCATATTTAATGCGCAGGATGGTGGCAAATCTCGGCATTTAATGCAAGAGATTTGATTATATCTTCAAAAGTCGTAATTCTGGCTAAGACGTCCACATCAGCACTCTGGCACGGTACGCAGCGGCTTCTACGCCCATCCAGCTCCTGTGCTCACTCGGCCTCTACGCCCATTCGACTTCTACGCCCATTCAACTTCTACGCCTACTCGGCCTCTATGACCGCTCGGCTTCTATGCCCATTCGGCTTCTATGCCCATTCGGCTTCTACGCCCACTCGGCCTCTATGACCGCTCGGCTTCTACGCCTATCTCGGCTTCTATGCCTACTTTGCTTCTATGCCATGGTGACAGACATTGGCTTCTACGCCCACCTCTTTTACACAAGGGATACCTACCTACGTGGCTTCTACGCCGTGATCTTCGTAGCAATTATACGCGTTTTGTCCCTTAGTTGGACCCGCGTCACACGCTCATTTAAAGGATCATCTATATGCAAGCATTGGTTATTTTAACCGTTGTGTAAAAGGGTGCTGTACTTTCCAATCCTCGGTTTCTACACCGATGGAGTGGTCACTGTCACCAAAACTCTATAAATAGAGACCTCTATCAATTAGGAACGAGGTCGACAAATTGGAAGGTCGAAGAAATTGGTCTAAAAACCTCCAAAGAGATCGAACCAGAGGTCAAAAGAGAGAGAGAGAGAGAGAGAGAGAAGAATCCGGAGCTCAGGCAAAGAGTAGGGATCGACGACTTTGGCATCGTGCATCCACCTTCTTCTGCAGCCTTCAAAGCTGCTTCCTGTCTTCTACGGCACTTCTTCAACATCGTGTTGTCCAAGGGCTAAAGTGATCGACTGCAGATCAGACACCTATAGCAATATTTACCCAGATTAAATAAATTGTACTCCCATATCCTCGTATAGGATCAAATTGTACAAGTTTGTTTGTAAACCAAATAAGGCGGGTCTCGTATAAACCCTATCCTGAATACATTTTCATTCTTTCCTTTAATACCACAAACAAGATGGCGACTCTGCTGGGGACATCTTTCTCTTCTGACGAGAAAGCGATTGCTCAACATGATGCGGTATCTATAGGAACCGTGAAGAAGATACTGGTCGTCCAATTCGGGCAAAGCCTCAGCGCTAACCCAGAAGTATCCACTGCGCTCTACGCGTAGAAACCAGTCTCCCACTACACGCGGTACAGACCAAACTTCTGATGATGTCTCAGCACCAAATTGAAAGTACAAATCACGTTCCGTACGCAAGACAACATCTGACCTCTACGGGGAACCAGATGAGCGCTGTGATTTTCGTAAGGGGAAGCAAGCGGCAGAGTACTCAACTTCTCGGCCTTTACGCCAGCGAGGGAGCAATCTGCCTACCCTCCGGATTACGCGAGAAGCTGACGGCCGACTAAGGACCTCTTCAGCTTTACGTCAGTCTGAGCAAATCTCCAAATTACGCCAGGCGAAGTCCCGTGGCGTAAAGCAAGCTCAGGTTACGGAAAGACACCCTCCCCGAGGATTATCCGCCACCCAGATGGTCAATCTGTTGTACACAGGTGGCACAGGGAAAACCATGGTGCCCAATCTCCGCGTGCCCACTGATGGGAACAGAAGGAACAAGCCGTCGTCTTCTTCCTCTACTCCTCCTGACTTACACAAATATCTAATCCAGAAGCGTAAGGAGAGGGGACCTTCCAACATGTCTATTACGCCCCCTGGCGAGCAATATTGTAATAGTCATAAAATTGTGATTGATTGCTGCTGTTCTAAAGCAAAACGGTCGGTTTTCGACCGATTGAGCTACTCTCAGTCTTTTCAGGAAGAAGAGCCCGTGCATGCATCCGTGAACATGGCTTCACACATACCTAGAGGAGGGTCGAGCTCAAGACGTCATCCCTCTAGGCCTCCGAGCCGAAGGAGATTCGAAGACCTCCTCAGGAACACTGAAGCTGGGGTGTTCCAAAATACCCGTGCAAGGTCATAGCAACCAGCTTCGTACTCGTCTGATTTCGACGCTGGGGGTCGCCAATCTCCCGGATCAGATGCTGAGAGTATAGAGTCGACTTCTGCGGTGACCTATACTAATCCTTCGATGACGCCCAGGGAAATGGGAGTTTATGCCTTTGAAGATGAACGCGAGGAAGCTTCGCCATCAGGAAACGCGGAACAATGCATCACTGTACTGGAGACATCTCTGAAACAAATACAATCCATAATGGAGAACATACACCAGATGATGCTAACTCAGCACGCAACCGCTATGGCTCAAGCGTCGGTCCCGCCAACTCAGATACGTGTGGGGGTGGACTTACCACCATCCAACCCGAGCCAAGAACCTGCTCTAGATCAAGAGTCAGCAGTTCCTCCGCTTCCTTACTCGGAGAATATATTACCCCCCGTTGGAGTCACGATACAACCAACTCTGCACTACACCGTAGTCCCGCCTCCAACTAAAAATCCGATGCAGAAAGTACGGGAGTTGAAAGCCCAGTTTGATGCCTTGAAGCACAAAGATCAGCTCAAGAAACTGGGAATCAACCAGCCTTACCCAGCTATCTGGGAAGAGGTCCCTTTCCCTCCAAGGTACAAACCTCAGACTATGGCTCTGTTCGAGGGAAAAACATCACCAAGTCAGTACATGAACTATTTCAGTATGATGACGGTGTTGCTATAAGGGAACGACGCCCTCCTCACTCGGGTGTTCAAAGGTTGCCTCTCAGGAGTAGCCTATCAGTGGTACCATAGCTTGGTGGACAACTGCATTACTTCCTTCGAGGACTTCAAAGCTTTATTCTTCACGTGATTTTACGAGGAAGGAATGGACATGTCTATGTCCTCTCTCATCAAAGTCAAGCAGAGGAAAAAGGAGGACGTTCGCACCTTCATCGAACATTTTTGTCACACCACCTTACAGATGCCTCTAGGAGTTCCAGACTCTGCGTTAGTAGACATTTGCAGGAAGAACCTCCTTTCCGTAGTCTCGGTGTTTACAGGACCATATCAGTTCCATGATTGGCCCTCGTTCATCATCTCGGCAGCGGTCGCCAAAGACAACAGTCGCAAGGCGCGCGACAATGGCATTATGATCTCCGCCTCTGACAGAGGCAAAAGGTCATCTCCCAGCAGTGACCATCCTCGCAGCTCCAAGGGAAAAGAAGCTCTGTCGATCAATACGTCTAGACAAAAGACTGCGGCGACCACGCAGACGAGACCCGGGACTTCCAGGCCCGTCGAAGTCTATTCTTTTGAGGACGACGATATCCCAAGTATATTCGAGTGTCTCGTCAAGAGTGGCAAGATCACCCTTCCGGAGCTAAGGCGGCCCCAAGAAGTCGGCAGTACTGACAACCCCAAATACTGTATCTTCCACAGATACGTACACCACCGAACAAAGGCGTGTTACATACTGAAAAGAAAGATCCAGGGGTTAATCGATGCTAAGGCCATCACTCTACACAACACCGAGAAGACGGTCACGGCCAACATGATCTCTCTACGGTTTGGCAACTTCTTTGCCATCAGACGAAGATGAGGTATTTGCTGCAACCCGTTCAGGGAAAGCCTACCTCAACGACTACGGAGCAAGTCAGGAAGATGCACCGGTGGACGCTTCAGCTGCCAAACCTTCAGGACCAGACCCCGTCGTACCAAATATCGGTCCTTCGAAACTAACTCCGGCGGACAAGGGGAAGCAAAGAGAAGTGCGCTTTGATAAACCTGTGAAAAATATTCCAAATAAAGGTTTAGAGAAGCCATACAACTTCGATATACTGGCCCAACTGGCTAATACACCAGCCAGGCTGTCCATCTTCGAGCTACTCAGGCTCTCACAAGACACTCGTCTAGCCCTGAGTGAAGCACTGATGCAGGCGGAGGTATGCTTGACCCAGCTCAAGTCCCTCGACGAAGAACCGGTGGCATGTCCTCAATGCCACAATGTAATGGAAGTGGTCCCAAATATCACTTTCACTCAAGACGACATGCTGTTAAAACATAACAGGCATGACAGGCCCCTCTATTACACCGGGTATGTCGGTTCCATGGAGGTCGATCGAATTCACATAGATTCGGGATCGTCGATCAGCATCATCCCTCACAGTCTGCTCAGGCCGCTGAGGATTCCTACCAGCGAATTGGCTTACACCTCCACTACAATCGTGGGTTTCAACGCCGGAAGAAGTAAGCCGTTGGGGAAAATTCGCCTGAGGATCCAGATTGGCAACCTTAGATCGGTGGCCACGTGTTACGTCATCGATTCAGAGGTGTCCTACAATATTTTGCCGGGAAGACCGTGGATCCACGACCACAACATCGTTCCTTCAACTCTACATCAATGTCTCAAATATGTAGACCCCCAAGGAATGGTACAAACGGAGGTTGCTGACCTAAACCCGTTTAAAGGAGTAGAATCCTACTATTTCGATGCCGTGTTGTACTCTCTAGACCACACGGAAGAAGTGTCAAGTGAGGCAGGGAAGGAATCCCACCGGGAGCCAGAAGAACCCTCTGCCGCACTACCGCTGTCAATCAGAGTAAAAGGACGAACCACTCATCCAAAAGCCATGGAGCCTATGGCTATCCACCTGAACAAAACCAGGTCAGGAAAAGGGAGTGATCCTCTAGTGGTCACTTTGAACCAGAAGCCTCCACCCTTGGTCATCAACCTCCGGTGCAACGGGCAGCCGACCGATGTAAATGCGACCAGGAACGGAGTTCCAGATGATAATAAACATCCTCTTTTCCAGTACGTTAAGGCTCAAATTCCAAATCAGGAATCCACTTCCCGTGTGAGGTAGAACCCATAGCACAAAAATTCTTGGAAGTTATGAACTCCTACCGTCCGTATGTCTGGGAAGTAGCGTCATCATCCAACGTCGTCACGACATATGGACCATATGAGGATTCTATCTTCATTGTCCCGTCTACCTGCAGCAGCCAGCGTTCAATAGTCTTCGGCCGCATGCGCAATCAACCGGCTATCCAGGAAGATTCTTTCAATGACGATACTGGAAAAATGCAAGTTCACCAATACAGTCCGCAAGCGTTGAGGATCATACAAAACATGGGCTACGACTTGGAGCGGAAGCCAGGCCTCAACTACGGAAGAGGCAGACGAACGTCGCTGCGCGGCGACCCCTACTATCAACGAACTCATTTCGGGTTGGGATATGCCACCTCCTCTAAATCAGACTAGGATATCTTTTCCTTTTCTCAGAATGGCTCATCGCCCTCCGACTCACCTAACGCTCTCGAGCAAGCATTATCAGCAAATATGGTGGTATCAGATCCCTTTGAAGCAGACGAACAGGATTCTGAGCCGTTTGAGAATGACTCTTGGGCTCAACAAATGGATACGCAGTAGGAATTTCGCTTCGAGCAGAGGGAACCTCCCACCAAAGATGAAGTTATCCAGGTTGATGTTGGGGGTGAACTTTCGCCAAAGCCGATATTCATCAGTAATAATCTTTCCCCAGCTAAAAGGAAAGAAGTTATCCAGCTGATAAAAGAATATATCGACGTCTTTCCATGAAATTATGAGGACATGCCGGGCCTTGACCCGAAGGTGGCTACTCATAAACTCAATATATTGACCGACTCGAAGCCTATGAAGCAGCACCAACGCTGGTTCCGCCCGGATATGATGGACGCCATCGAAGCTGAAGTCAAGAAGTTGATAGCCTGCGGTTTCATCCGGGAAGAATAACATCCCGACTGGGTCACCAATATTGTCCCAGTCATAAAGAAAAATGGGAAAATACGTATCTGCATCGATTACCGAGATCTGAATGCAGCTTGCTCCAAGGATGAGTTCCCTCTTCCCATCACGGACATCATGATCGACAACACCTGCAGTTTTGAACGCATGTTTTTCATGGATGGATTCTCAGGATACAATCAGATCAAGATGCATCCTGGAGACGAGAAGCATACTGCCTTCCGGACCCCGTTGGGAGTATATTGCTATACGGTCATGCCCTTCGGATTGAAGAACGCCGGGGCTACATACCAATGGGCTATGAGTAACATATTCCATGAGCATGTTCACAAAACAGTAGAATGTTACGTGGACGACATAGCCGTCAAGAGCCGCCTTAAAGATGATCACATTCAAGACTTGAGGACGGTATTCGGGTTAATGCGCCAACATCAACTCAAGATGAACCCTACGAAGTCCTTTCTGGGTGTATTTAGTGGCAAATTCTTGGGATTTATCATCACCGCCAAAAGCATCCAAGTAGACCCTGACAAAGTCCAGGCCATCGTAGAAATGCGACCGCCCCATAATCTGAGGGAACTCTGTGGATTTCAAGGCCGTCTGGCTTATATTCGGAGGTTCATATCCAACCTCTCGGGAAGATGTCAGCCCTTTTCGCATCTCATGAAGAAAGGTGTATCCTTTGTATGGGACGAAACCTGTCAACAAGCGTTCAGAGATATCAAGCGCTATCTCACCAGTCCGCCAGTTCTGGTGCCTCCCGTCATGGGAAGACCATTCTTGCTGTACGTTCGAGTAATGGATCATTCGCTAGGAGCTCTTCTCGCACAGAAGAACGATATAGGTCATGAACAGGCTATCTACTACCTCAGCAGGATGATGGTCGGAGCCGAACACCGGTACAACCCAGTGGAGAAAGAATGCTTGGCTCTGATGTTCGCTATCCAGAAGATGCGGCACTATGTCGCCGGCCAGACTATTCATATCATCTCCAGGATCAACCCTCTTCGAGTACTATTGAGCAAGCGAAGTGCTCTTAATTCCCGACTCGCGACTTGGGCGATGCTGTTAACACCATATGACATGGTATACGTCCCGCAAAAGTCCATCAAAGGCCAAGCGCTGGCTGACTTCCTAGCTACTCATCCGATCCCGGAGGCCTCTAAATTATACGAGGACATTCCCGACGAAGTTGTAGAATATAATTCTGCAATGGAAAGTGACGCATGGCAACTGTTCTTCGACGGCGCCTCCAGGACTGGTCCCCAGGGAAATATGGTTTCAGGGGTAGGAATCGTCCTGGTCACTCCTGATAAACTCGTCATCTATCGAGCATATTCTCTTAGCGAGCCATGCTCCAATAATGTGGCAGAGTACAACGCTCTGCTAATCGGGCTCCAAGTTGCCAAAGAGCTGTGGTCGTCTCCCTGGAAGCTTTCGGTGATTCTCTGCTTATCGTCAATCAAGTCAGAGGAATATATGAAGTCCAGAATCCAGACCTCATCCTCTATCACCAAGCAACGGTCGAGATGGCCATGACATTTAAAGGGTTCTTCCTAGAGCATGGTATACAGCTCGGTCAGCGCAACCAGATCTGGTTGAACGCCAGGAGTGGCCACGATATTGGCGAGTTCCCCTCCAGGAATGATTGCAGACGAGGTGGCCACAGCCGCCGCCTCGACGGGTAGTGCGACCGAAGAAGGTGCGACAACGACGGTCGAAGTCATCGGCATACTCGCAAGAGGCGAGGTCACGATAACGGGTTCGTCCTCCTCTTGAGGTGACGAAACTACTCCGGGCGAGCTGGCCCCCAAAGGTATTTCCTCCTCGAAGTCGAACGCCTCCGTATCATCGCCAGGAGCCCGAGCAGAGCCAGAAGGCACTTCAACGCTATACTTCCCAGAGACTGCCAAAGCCCCCGCAGGCGGAGGTACTTCACACCTCGGTACCGACACCAGAGGCTCATCCGGAGTGACGGACTCCTCACCCTCGTCAGACGAAACCAAGGGGATTTTGACTCTTCCCCCAGGCTTGGGAGAAGGCACCCTAAAGCTTCCACGCATATCAAAATTGCGATGGAAGGTGTTGATCGCCACGTAGAACTGGGCATACGAATGGAGGATGCGCAGCTCCGTAGAGAGTATGACGACCGGCACGATGAAGATTGCCCCCGTGCAACCCATGATAAAATACCGCCATCCTCTGGCTTTGTCAATGAGTCCTCCCCTGGACCTGAAGCTGGTGACGGCATTGCCCACGTGCAGCTGATCGTACCCAAACTGCCTGGCGAACCGACTGGGCAAGTAAGGCTCAAAGAAGCAATGATCTTTGCTTCTGTACAGCAAATGGGAGGGTCTGATGCAGACCAACCAATTAAAAGCTTTCGGAGAAAGATTGGTCTTCTCTCTACCTAAATCCTTAAGCCTAATCCCCGACTGATTGCGATGCACAGAGGGGACAGTGCAGAGGAGCTTCCAGCAATGACCGAGGCTCAGCACCAGCCGACAGTCTAAGACTGTGTTCACGTTCCAGAGGGAGTCCTTGTACTTCAGCAAGAAACTACCACCCGAACTACTGCCAGGGCCGGGAGACATCATCCGGGCGTTGTGGAGAATTAACCATCCCATCAAGTACAGGTATGGTAACTCTACCCGGGGAAAGCTATCACGCCGAGCTTCATCAACGATTAGTCCGTCAGTCATGGCTTTCAGGCCAGCCTGTATACGGTACACCATGGCAGGGAGCAAGCCCAGTCTTGCCCCGAACACCAGACGAACGGTAGGCCACAGGATATTCCGGTGAATGCGGTCCGCGAACGCGATACCGGGCACCACTACTCAACGCAGCCATATGGAGAGAAAACTAGCCAGCCGGGCTTCCTCAGACAAAGGCCTGCGACAGCGCCTCAAGTAACTATAGGCCTTAGTGCCTTCAGGATACTTTTCTACCCCGTCAGTGAGAAACTGATCGGGAGCTTTAGCATCCTCCATAAGATCCTCGACGACCTTGGCACTGAGCACGCCCAAACAGTTCACGGGCTCATTCTTGCCCACCGAAACTTTCTCCGACTTGACGGCCCTGGCCCGGTGGAAGAAGAGGTAGGACATCCACTTAGTGGTGTGAGCCAAATTTGAAGGCTCATTATAAAAAGCAGTACACGCAAATTAGTGGAACATCAGCTCCTGATACACCTCTACAACCCGAGGGTCTGAGTCCTCCAACTCCCGGTTGGTGGAAACATACTCTTCATATGGGGTATCCCCCATCGGCAGTCTCGAGATCACTGCCATTTCGTAGAGGGCCAACCCCAACTCCCCCAGTGGAGTGGCGAAGGTCCCGGTGAGCGAAATGTATCGCTCCATCAGTGCCAGAAACAGGTTAGGGTTTGGAGGCAACCCAACACTCGTCGCACTCACAGCAGCATATAGTCCAATGACCTCCAGCTCTCTCCGAAAATGTTTCAAGGCCCAGTCAACTAGGCAAGTCCATCGGAGGTTTGTTGGGGTGATCCACCCATTGCACCGAGGATTCTCCTTGGGGTATACCACTTCTCGCACCATAAAGTCGTTACAGAAAGTCAGCAATTGGATCGGCTGGATCACTGAACTTTCTTCACTCGGGACGCTGCCCGGGCACAGTCCCCTGAACAACATCACGACGCCAAAAGGACGGCTGACAAACGACCCCTGGTCAGCTCCTTTCAGATGAAAGATCTTTCCTGGCTTGCCGTGAAGATCGGGAGTCAGCGTCCACGACATCCTCCTGGAATATGTGGCATGGAAGAAAGCCGAGATGGGATAATCTCTTGGCATCGTTGGCAGATACAAGACCACACTCTCGGCGGAGAAAACCCAGGGTTCTCTCTTGGGCTTCGTTTGGGACTGTTTGTCAATCATGTCCCCGAAGAGAAAAGCCGGCTTGATGTACTGGTCCCCGTCTATGTACGTTAGGAGCTCTCCGTTAATCATGTTCAGCAATGTCTGCTCGCCTCGAGCCGATAGCAAGATCCCTCATCCTTCGGGATACTGGGGTCCGGAGATAGGAAATGTCACGTGCGATAGATCCTCCAGATAGTTCGAGTGCAGCATCCCGGCAGCGGAACCCATCACCTCGGCCAGTGGAGACTCATGCAAGTTAACTGCGAAAGTGCAAGGAAAATACGTTATTACAAATCTTGCAACATAAAGACCAAGAAATGACAGTCTGTTCTTTACGTCAAGACTGTAAAAAATTTGGTCATTTTACGCCGGAAGTCACATCCTGAAGCGAAATTGGCGGTATACTGTCCGTGCTTTATGCCAGACTGCCAAAATTCTAGTTACTATGCCGGAGGTCCCATCCACAAGCGTAAAACTAAAATTTTATAGTATACACCAAGTTTTCGGCAATAAGAGCTTTTACGCTCAAAACTGCAAAAATATGGAGTTTTTACGCTGGCATATTAGAAATGTGGGCGTAAAAGATGAAAATGTCTCCGTGCGTCATCTTCCTCAAAGAGGCTATCAGCACAGAAGACGACCTAGCGCGGTCACGTTCAACGTGTGCGAAGGATTTTTTGTCGTTCTTTGTCATCCCAAAGGCTATACCTCTAAGGCCGGGTGCGCTACTCGTCGGCAGGATGCTTCGCTCAGAAGGGAGTTCACCTTGCCCGACCGAAGACTCTCTCGCCGGGGCAGAAGAACGAGAAGAAGAGCCTGTGCTCTTTCCCTTAGTGGAGGGGGTTTGTTTCGGCGCTATTTCTGAAAACTCGGAGTGCTCGGAGAAAGAACGAGGGGAAAAACTCAAACAATCGAAGACTCTCTTTCGCAGAAGACGGATAAAAAGTTTTTCTCTCAAAAGTTTGGGATATATATAGAGTTCAGGTCGACTCCTCGAACCCTCGGACGGGCTCCTTGAAACCCCAACCAAATCTCACAATTAAATATTTGGTTATGATTGGGTACTATGTCAGCCCACTACTCTCGAAAGACGGACAGTCAGCAAATTCGAAAAGTTTTTCGTACAAAAGCAGGTCAGCGGTTCCTATGCTAAGGAGCTTTCTATGTTCGATAGCAACAGATCTACGGTTTTACGCTCGTAAGCTATAAGTCTATGGTTTTATGCCCGGATGCCTTTGTGCTCGGTAGCTTTTATGCTCGAGAGGCTACAAACCTACGACTTCACGCTCAGCAGATACCAAATTAATGATCTCACGCTCGGTGGCGTTTAGTTTACACTCGGAGGCAACAGATCCGCAACCTTACGCTCGAAGATTTCTTTTATTCACAGGCTATAAATCTACAGTTCTACGCTAAGGAGCTTTCTACGCTCGACAGCAACAGATCTACGGTTTTACGCTCGCAAACTATCAGTCTATGGTTTTATGCCCGGATGCCTTTGTGGTCAGTAGCTTTTACGCTCGAGAGGCTACAAACCTACGACTTCACGCTCAGCAGCTACGAATCTACGATCTCACGCTCGGTGGCTTTCTACGCTCAATAGACTACGAACTCAGGATTTTCAGCTCATCTACACTACGGATCTTTGACTTTCTGCATATCCGAACAGTTCTCAAGACGGTCGATTACAGGAGTTCATACAGAAGATACTCCTTCTTGACCTCAAAATATCCCAAGTACCCGAAGCATACAGAGTTCAAACATTAAGAAATTACTCTTCTCGGGTCAATTGGAGGTTCATCCTGACTCTAGTCTGAATATCTCATCGATCAAGAGGGCAACTCAGTTTGACAGCCATTTTTTGACCCTGTTCCAAGGGATTTTCGAGAAATCATTCTTGAAGACGAAGTCTGAACAAAAATTCTGTTCATCAGAAGTAAAAACAACAGTTCAGAGCTCTACGCGGTTCCTCAGTCCTAGCAGCAGGACAGTTCTAAACGTTCAAAATGCTCAACAGCGTTCTATGGACTATTCGCTATGCGCAAAAGGACAGGACCTAGCACTCTTTCTAAACAGAGTCGGCATAATGAATCAGACGTGTCAAAGCTATACATATTCAGACTTCACAGCAACATATGGCAAAACGATCATATGTAGAGAAGAAATACGATTTTATTGAAATCAAAATCATGATCACATATGAGGGAAA